>CBVK0101254023.1:0-29748 GCA_900067695.1 Picea abies
GATGCACTGGAATCCTACTGTAACCTTTGAATGAGAGTCCACACTTTTTCTTCATTCTTCCATTCATCCCTTCCTTCTATTATCCAATCAGGTTGGATGATCAAGATAGCATAGAGAAAGGCCTCAACATCTTCATTCTTTCTTGAGAGTGCATCTGCCACAACATTTTGCTTCCCTTTTTTATAGATGATTTCAAAATCATAACTCAATATCTTGAAACTTGTACCAAAAATATTACAGACTGTCCAATATCCAATGTAACTGGTCTCACTCAATTTGGATACTCTAGGAAGAAGTTATGATAATTTTACCTGGAACACCTTCATGAGACTAGTCAATAGGACTAGTTAGATACCCTATTTTCCACAGGGTGTATCTACAAATGTAAGATGACCTAGAAGCTAGAATTTTTACCACAGATACTTTACTAATTTTTGTGAACATCCTCCAAAGTTCAGGGTCTTAAACATTACAAATTTTTTTTTATAGTGAAAATTACGTTGTAGAAAAAACGTTATAGCAAAAATGCCAAGGTGTCTCAGATGTAGCAGCAAAACCCCAAGACCTTGAGCTCTAAAATCATATGTTAAGAACCAAATATCAATATAGCATAGAAAAATATTAGACTAAGTACTCAATTCCTTGAAAAATAGAAAAATTCAGATAATAAGCCTCTTTGAGGGGGAAACCTCCTTATGCCCACAAAAATGTAGACTTAAAAGATGATTCCAAATGAAAATGTCACCTTGGTATATATAGGAGACTATGAGGTATAATTACAACTAATGGACTAAATCCAACATAAATGAGCCAATTAAGGGGTAATGAGCCATTATTTAGGGCTTAACATACAAAGAGGTCAAGGATTTTATCGGACAAACCACAATGATGGTACCAAGATTTGAAGGATTTATGTTGGACAATGACAGATTATTGAGATTTAGAATTTGAATTTACATACCTCCCAACGACAAGTTGAGGAGTGTGATCCTAAAAGTGGGTCACAGAGCAGCATACATGGCCCATCCTAGAGTCAGGAATATGAGGGAAGACCTTAAACCCTTATTCTTTTGGTAAGGAATGAAGTTAGACATAGACAACTACGTGGCAAGATGTCTAGAATGTCAATAGGTGAAGGTTGAACATAGACATATGACAAGATAACTACATGCACATGCTATTCCAAAATCAAAATGGGAGGTCATTTTGATGGATTTCATTGTTGGATTGCCACTGATGACAAGGAGACATGACTCGATTTGTTTGGTAGTCGACACTCCGACGAAGAGTGCTCATTTTATTCCTATGCGTACGATGTATCAAGAACCTGACATAGCTAGATTTTTCATTAGTGACATTGTGAGGCTACATGGCATGCTTAAGAGGATTATATCCGATCGAGGATTAGTGTTTACTGGATGATTTTGGACTAGTTTCTAAGATGCCTTGTGAACCCAAATTAACTTTAGTACCATGTATCACCAGGAGACAGACAAGAAGACCAAATGAAAAAAACAAAACTTGGAGGACATGTTGTGTATATACGTGATGGAACAACAAAATCATTGGGAAGAATTCTTTCCACTGGTAGAATTGGCATATAACAACCGTTATAAAAGAACCATTAAGATGGCACCTTTCGAGTTTCTTTACGGGTGATCATGTTAGATGCCTTTGATTTTGGATTCACTTGAGGATAGGGTCTTGGTGGGACCAAAAGAGATCCATGAAATAGAATATCAAATGAAAACAACAAGAAAAAGGATAGAAGAATCACAGGATCAACAAAATATTTATGTCGATGTGCACCGTGTTGACCGTAGTTACGAAGTTGGTGATTGAGTGTTCTTGCGGGTAAAACTGCAGAATATTTCGAACAATTTCGGAAAGGGTGCTAAACTATCTCCTAGATTCATGGGATCCTGGGAGATTGTGGAAAAGAGAGGGTCGTGGTCTATTGACTAGCCTTTCCTGATACTTGAGGTGTATGCATGATGTCCTTCACGTATCTATTTGAGACATTATGTTAGTGATCCTAGACAGGTTTGACTTGAGTACCTTGTAGGTATTGGATGAGGGTGCGCTCTTGGTAGAGTCGATCCATATTATGGACCATCGCATTCAAAAACTACGATGTCGAATAGTAGATCAGGTCAAGGTCCAGTGGGACAACTATAGTCCGCACTCAACAACCTGGGAGGACGCATATGATATGCGCCAACAATTTCCATTTTTGTTTGATAGATAGACTTATGATGTTGTGATACATTTTATTTCTGCATTTATATACTTTGAAACTTTGGGACGAAGTTTAAACCAAGAGGGGGTGTATGTAACATCCCTCTCTTGCGCGCACTGAGTGAAATTATCCTTGAGGACACTTGCTTGCAAGTGATCCAGATTATTATACTATTAGTCGTTCGATTATGATGATGAAACATTATGGATTGACGATATGTTATTTTTTTGTATTCACGTAGACAAGTTCTATTGACTAGGTTTTCTTGAGTGTGCAAGACTTTAGACATTGAGGATGCAGAGGCATCGATGAAACCCCTTGGACTTCGAATCGAGTCAGAGAGAGGAATGCCGGGTTTGAATTTTATTGATGTGACACATGTACATATGATTAGATGTTATGATGATTGATTATTGTTGTTGACATGATTCATTGATGGATGTAGGATGACGATATCTTGCTAACCAGACTCACATGTGGAGTAGAGGGGTCACACAGGACAACCAAAGACTTGAGGGAGAGGTGTGGATAGTAGCCCTGCTACAACCTACTATCACTCCCACTGTGGATCGAACTGTAGGTTAATGATTGCCTAGTTCGAGAAGACCCACTATGTCATGAGGGTAGACTGCAACAGTCTCTCACGATAATTCTAAGGGGTGCGCAATAAGGCAAGGGCCTTATTCCTTAGAGGCCCTTAGTCTCCCACAAAATCACCTTGAGGATTATTGAATCCATGGGTTTTTTATGTCTACCAAGTCATTCAAGAGGCAAGTGGCACCCTTGGAGCACGTAGTGTGTCCTGAAGGGCACGTTGTGCAATGAAAACAAAAATATGTGAGTGGCACCCTTGGAGCACATAGTGCATTCTAAAGGGAATGTTGCACAAGGAAAATATAAAGAGGCGAGTCACACCCTTGGAGCACATAGTGCATCCTGAAGGGAATGTCACAAGTTTAATGGGTAAGTGAATAAACCTATTCGACACTAAAACTAATGACGTGATAAGTAATATTTAAAAACAATTTTTCCCTAATAAAAATATCACCCAGCCTAGAGAAATTAAGACCTAGGTATAAGTAGCACATGTGGTCAAAAAACAAAAATAATAATAATTAAAACATGTAACAAGAAGGGGGGGTAGTAAATTCAAATTAAATTATTAAAATCAAATTATAATGGAGGATTAAAATCTTAAAAAAGGGGAATTGGCTATTTTATCTACACTTGCTAAATTAATTTTAATTAAAGAGGAAAAATGGTAAAGGGTTGTTTTATCTACACTTGCTAAATTGATTTTTAGTTAAAAAGGAAAAAGAGGGAAACTTAAAAGAAATAGGAAACTTAAGGAAAAAGGGGAAACTTAAGAAAAAGGGGAAATGTAAAGAAAAAGTTGAATGTCCAACTTAGTAAAGAATCTTTCCATTGGGACTTTCTAATTATGAACTCAACTAGGAATTAAGTAAGGTGTAAGTCATTTAAGAAGTGTAAGGGAATTTTGGGACACCTAGGAGAATTTTTAGGAATGCTTTTAGGGAGGTGAGGGAAATAGGAATAATTAATTAACTAATAAAATTAATTTTCTAGTGCATCTAGGGGATCAGGTGACATGTGTATGGGGGAGGTTTTTCCTAATTAAAATTAATGAAAAAAGAGTTTAATGAGAATTTGAGAAACTAATTACTTGAAAACTCTATAAAAAAAATGGAGGAGGAGTATGGATCTCATATTTATGTGTAACGTTACGCTGTTGAATTTTTGTCTTGACTGAACTTATCTTCTAGGAGTTGTGATACCCAACTCGAGCAATGAGTACTAGCTCGACCTTGCGAGGCAAGTTGAGTGCTAGTGGTTCGCTGGTATTGTGTGTGTGGACCCTTTGTGGCTCGAGGGGCTCAAGGGGAAGAAGGTTACCCCTAGAGTTGGCTGGCAGGTACCAGTGAGGTCACATCGATCGACAAGCGGGAGATCAATGGAGTGTGCACGAGACAAAAACTATAGGGCATTCATGTTTGGCTAAGGTACGCTTGTTTAAGTTGTTACTTACAATGAAATTAAATTTGCGCATGCTATTTCTCTGTGTTCAGTTGAATATTTCATTGCCTTGAGATGTCTTGCATCTTATTTCCTACGGTATTGTAATCCTCTTGTTTGTTGTATTCTGAATGGATTTCCCTTGGTGAACCCAACTTCTGATTTCAATGAATTATCTATGTGGGTTTTATTGATTATTATGAAGAGATTGTGTTTTTATCTTTTGTCCCTTATCCATTTAGTCATCAAATTGTGCCTGAGCAATCAGTGAGGAGCCGAATTGACGGTCATCACTTCGGTGTTTAAAGACCTATAGATTCTAATTCCTTGCCTTTCTATGCATGGATGATGAGTGAAGGATACATTTTTTCCAACCATCTATCCCTTACTTATCTCTGTGTTTGATTGATTCATGGCTGAATGATTAGTCTTTGCACCTTCTTGTGAATGAATACCTCTGCATTTGATTGCTTAAACTCTGAAAACCCTTTGCGTTCCTTGAAAGATTATCCCTACATTTCTTGATTGATTACCTATGAATTTACTTGAAGGATCAACTCTGCATTTTTTGGGGTAAAATCTCTCTGTTGAATGGAAAACCCTCTGTGTTTGTTTTAATGATGATCTCCTGTGTTTTGGAAGAAGTAAATATCTGTGTTTTAATGTTTTCCTGTTTTGTTTGTGTCTCTGTTATTACACAAATACCAGTGCTTGTTTGGTTTACTAACTACGATTTACTATCTTGAGAACTATTCTAATATTTAGAAACGATTGACTATTTAGAATGAATTAAATACTCATAAGCAATTTTACTATTCATAATGTTTTTAGTATCCAGAAGTAAGTTCACATTCTGAAACGATTTTCAATATTCAGAAAATAGTTTTTAATATTCATAAATGATTTAATATGTATAGACAACGATTTTGATAGTTCATGATTAAAAAGGAAACAAATTTACACTTTGAATGACTGCGTTTTAACCTTTGAATGAAAATGAATATTTTACTTGATTGGCAACAAAATTACCCCTTGGTTGACTGCGTTTTTTATCCTAGAATCACATCGAATTAATGAATAAGTATTGTATAGAGAATTTCATGGTTGATACATGAATTATTAATGGAAGTGAATCCCATTGATTTATAGACAACATTTAAAGGGTAGTGAATCCCCTTTTGATTGATATAATGCCTTTTATTGACATCATTTTTATTTAAGACGTTGACAGTAAAATTTTAGACAACAATCTTATAAATTGTATGACAACGTACCTTCTAAGTAAGTGACATCACGATTTTATGTTATCTATGGCTGTGATTTAACAACAATATTGAGAGCGTATTTATAGACATTGTATATTAGCGATTTTGTATGTATTGTATAACAACAATTTCCTTTTTTTAGCTAGTGAATTTATACTTAGATTGGAAAATTTATACTTGTTGAAAACGAATTTATAATTTCATTAACAACAAACTTATACTCTTGATGACAACGAGTTTATAAAATGGAATGAAGGCAAATTTATAGCTGCATTGTGACTATGTAGTGTTTCATTTGGGATTGTGTAGTAGCTGCATTGGATTTTATTTTTAATACACATGGCCATTTCATTAAGCTTCCCTATAGAGAGTTGGAATCACTCATTTTCTTCTTTATTTAGTAGCAGAACCCTTGCTACTTTCTAGATTGATTATGGTCCTTCTTCTATTGACCTTGCCAATGTTGACACACCTTCTCCCTTGCTGATCGATCCCATGCTACCTGTACATCTCTATCTCTTGCCCCAGAGATAAAAAAATTGTTTTCTTTCTTTCTCATTCCCCCCTTTTGGACGATGTATTAGTTGTGTTGTAATTGATGCGTTGTATGTTGTGGATGAAAACGTTTTTCCTTTTTAGAAATAATGTTGATCGACATCGATATTTGTAGTGACTAGACAACTATTTCATTTATCTTATACCAACAATATCCTCTTTAATTGGCAACAATAATTAATAGATAGAAATATTATTTATATACCATCCACAATGATATTTAATAGATGGAAATATCATATATACCAGCAATATAATATTAACAGAAAACAATATCCTATATAACAACGATAATATTTCTAGTTTCAATGTTTCAATGTTTCAAGGTTTAGTTTAATTGCAATAATTTTCTTTACCAAGGGTGAACAAAATTCACATAACCTTTCTTCATAATTAAACTTCAATCATATATTTTAACCTACACTTAATTACATTAACTAGCATGTCTAAGTAGGTACATTAAGTTACCTATCCTTTAAAGTGTAATGAACTTGAAGAAAATAAAGTAGATTGCTATACAAGGAAAATAACAATGTTTATTAATATTAAATGATATAAAGGTTTTGAAAATTTAATTGATTGTATTAAAATTAATAGGATTATCATTTTTTGGATAGAGTTACAATTGTTGGATTCATAGGATTTGTTAGACAAGAAGGTTGATTGGTGTAATAGTATATTATCTTTTGCAAGCTTAATGGTGGAGTGATTAGTAGTTTTATCAACTAAAACAATTAACAGTTAACAATTAATTGGTGACTATGCACCTTTCCCCTTAAGTCAATTTGTAAAGGGTGTTTGGTCATAGGCGTTTCACCATATAGTTTTCCTTGTAGGAAACAAGAATCCTCTGGTCAATTGCACAATTTGAAATCGAGTGATGCCATCTTATGTCCTATCAAGTTGTTGCTTGGCTACATGGGTATAGTTTTCTTGTCAGTTAATTAGGTCTCATGGCCCATTGGATTTTTCTTGGCTTATTGGTCCAGTTATGTTATGTTGTGCCATGTTCACCGTCACGCCTCTCACCAAGTGATGACATGATTCCTGATGAGGGGATGATTGTGTGCCTTGACGGACAGAGGTGAAGGATAGCCTGGCCGGAGTCTATGCTTCCTGATGTGGGAATTTTTATTTGTAATTGATGTTGGCACTTGGTTTGTAATGCCTTAATGCATTTTGGTTTTGCGCATCATAGAGGTTTCCAGTTACTGGTTGTCAAAGTCGTTGTGTCGGGTTGGTTGATGTTGTCCTTTATCTTGTAGCATTTTTCTTGCCTCTGTCTTTTTCTTGATCTACGTGCATGGTGTTCTTCATCAAATTGTGTGGTTTAAACTGTTGTCTTCATTTCCTTCCTTCCTAAAATATTAAAAAAAAAATTGCACTTTCTTGCGTCGCTTGTAGTCATAATGACGGGGTCAGTACACTTGTGTTTTCTCTTATAGTCCCTAGTAAAAGACAAGTGAAGAATATTGATGTCTACCTACAACCATTGGTATATGAATTTAATGAATTATGAGAAGGGATATGTAACGACTACCGTCGTTACGACTACATGCAACACAAAGCAGGTGCACATTTTTTTTTTTTTTTAAACAAGAAAGTAACAATGACAACAATTAATCAACACAACTTATGAATTTAGGCAACAGACAACAACGATGCAACATAATAGCAAATCAAGAAATTGGATGACACATGCGATAATCAAATAGATAGATAAAAATGACTACCCACCCAACACAAGCAAGACAATGCCTACAAGCTAAAGGAAACATCAACAATCCCGTCACAACAGCTTCAACGACCAATAAATAGTAACCTATATGACGAGAAAAACCAATCACAATAAGGTGTTACAGAACTAAGTACCAACATCAATTACAATGAACAAAACACCCACCTTGGAAAGCACAAGAGTCTTTCCAGGTTATCATTCACATCTATTATTAGGGCACACAATGATCCCCTCATCAAGAATCATGGTGTCACAAGGAAATAGGTGTGACGGTAACCATGGAAAAACATAACATATCTAGACCTTTAACCAAGAAAAATCCCTCTCTCTAGGAGATCGAATTATCTATCAATAAATACATGAAGACTAAACCCAAGCACTCCATCAACAATCAACAAGACACAAGGTGACATCATTCAAATTTAAATTGTGCAACTAATCAAAGGATTTATTGTTTCCTGCAAGGAAATCATACGGTGTAAAAACTATGACCAACCACCATTTACAATTCAACTTAAGGAACAAGGCACACAATAACCAATTAACTATTTAACTTTTAACAATTTAGCTAATAAAACTATTAAACCCTCAACCATTAATCTTGTGCAAGCCATTAAACTATTATACAAATAAACCATAAAGCATTAGTTCTTAAACCATTATGTCTAAGTGAAAATGAGTGAATCTATTACCAATTAATCTATTAAGAAATTAATCTATTAATCTATTAATCTATTAATTGATTACCATTGCAGCCCTTAATTTATTACCATTTCCATTAACCAATTAATATATTAGAATGGATAATTGTCATACGATTTTCCACAATTAAACTATTATGTAGCAATTGGAACTAAACTGAATAGTCATATGCAAACTATTTAACTATCAAATGGTTACTCAATCTTAAACTATTGTATATATAAGATAACCATAGTTAAAATGGAAGCATGAAGTGGAGGCCCAGGTTATTAAAACAAACGATGGTAAATACATAACTAAAAAAATTAAAAACTAGAATGGAAAACACCAATATTTATATCATTCAATGGAATTCACTGAATCCATTACTCATCTCTGCATAATTAACATTTTTCTTGCATTCATTCAAGGTTAATAAAATCTAGACACACTCAATACACCTGCCAACTTTATGAAATGGGGATTCTCAAAGGCCAACAAATATTAATGAAATTAAAAAGGTGGATTGGAATATAAAATCGCTAAAAAAAATCATAGATCGCAAATAATAAAAACAGGAGTAACCGTCACTGGCCACCAAAAAAATGCGTACATCCTGGCATCTCTGCCAAGCAATTCGTTGTCTAGCAAATTCGTTGTGTAATTATATTTAAAAATGGAATTTAAACGCTACAAAAATTAAATCTTTGCCAAGAAAATTCACTCTATAATTACATTTAAAAAGAGAATTTAAAACTCTATAAAAATTACATCTCTACCACGAAAATTCGTTGTGTAGTTACATTTAGAAGGGAATTCACTGTGTATTTACATTCGTTGTGTAGTTACATTTAGAAGGGAATTCAAGGTAGGCAAATTAGTTGTGTATTTACATTTAAAAACATAATTTAAAACTCTATAAAAATTTCATCTTTGACACACAAATTCTCTATCTAACAAATATATCTTTGTCTAACAAATATTGTTGTCTAATAAATATAAATTATGGGACATCACTATCTAACAAATATATTTCTGCCTAAGAAATATAATTTATGGGAAATCACTATCTAACAAATATCGTTGTCTAACAATTATAATTTATGGGAAATCACTACCTAACAAACATATGGTTGTGTTGAAGGAAAATCGCCCTGCGAAAAGGTAGATCTCCTCAAAGAGCTAGACTCTTAACTCTAAGACAGAAAGTTCTTATCATGGTCATTGACTTCCTTTTAGGTCTACACAAATTAATGCATGAAGAGGAAGGAGGAAAGACGTACCTTTTACTGGTGTTTGTCCCTGCACACTCCGAGTTGAACTCCAATCTTGAGCTCCTCGATAAGCCCTGTAAACAAACAAATTACAACCACTTCCTATTCTATCGAGATTAGTTCGAAGCAAACCTATCTACTTAGAGACAAATTCATGTAATGCCAAACACAAATTAGAAAGAAACAAGCCAAGCATATTACATTAATGAGGACAAAACATTACTTACAACGATAGATGGAATGTAGTAGTTTCATCAAGTTCTCCTTGCCTAACTCTTGCTCAAAAGCTCCACGATCGGAATGACGATAGCTTTGCTGATTAGTCTCCACTTCACTGTGTTTTCTCTATGAGATCATAGGTTTCATGCTTCTCATCCCTTCTTCAAATATCACTTATGAGATCATAATTTTGGTATGATTCTCCATCCAGCTCCCCTTTTCACCATGATAAAGCTTGCTTATATAGCCTTGGAGAGGCTCAACCACTTGAGATATCATTGGGGTGAGTTGAGGATTTTCCTCCTTGAGTTAGGGATCTTCCCTAAGATCATGGCTGGACTAGGGGTTCAAATCCAACTACCTTCCAAGATTGAAAAGATCTTTCCCCCATTCATCTCAACAAACCAACTGTTTCCCAGAATAGGTAGCGCTCCCTCAAAAGGGTCATCAGAGCGTTATAGCGATCCCATGTAGGCTTTAGGGGAGCGCCAACACTCTTGAGAATAGGAGTGCTCCTGCAAAAGGGTATATGAGTGTTATAATGCTCCCTGATAGCTTATAGCGGGGTGCCAACACTCCTGAGAGAGGTATAGGGGAGCGCTGTCCTCCAAAAACTTAATTTTTTGGGTTCTTTCAGATGGCAAAAGGTTCATAAGCCCAGTTAATCATTTCTCCTCTTCCAAATCAAGTGTTTGATGTGTGTCAAGTGTCCTTCTCATGTCATTATAAGCACGACATAGGAATCATGGCAGTATGCTTTCCTTGACACTTGTGACACTTGTGAGAAAAATGCGACACATGCGACCCGTGTAATGATGACACTTGCGGCACTATCAAAGTGAGTATTTTTTATGTGTAATAGATTGCCCCCCAAAGTATGAAGTTAGAAGACAGGAAATGATAACTGAAATGCTTTGTAGACTTTCAAGAAAGGGTATAGATGCAGAGAACCTAACAGAAGCTACACACAAACATCCAACAAATATTATGACATGTTTCAAACCCAAGGCAGGCATACCTATGCTTGGGTGATCAAGACTTGCAAGATATGGCCGCCATAAAATACACTGCGGATCCATAATTGTATTTATAAAAGGTATAGCCACCGAGGATATAGTGTAGATCTATACTCATATGACCTGAAATGATCGTAGCCACGAAGAATACATAGTGGATCTATGAGATGAAAAGACATAGCCATGACCAATACAAAGAGGATCTATGTAACAATATATGTGTCATTGTTCAAGAGAAACTCCATCGCAATCTGGGAAAAGTACATATTAGAGTGATCACTCAACCCAAGGTCTTCTTACCGATCCTGATGTAGTATGAATCTAACCATGCGAATAAATGTCCTGATGTCGAACATGGTAGAAACCACTTGATTACCGGTCAATGATGTAAATTGTTAATAAGTGCGAGGGAGATCACCATTGATGTCAATGATTCCCAAGGTACCCTAGTACATTCCAATGAATGTGAATGGATGAGATGAATTCGAACATCTGTGGAATCATCCTATCAAAGGTCAATGATGTAAACCCACTATCGAATGTGAGGAGGCTTGCCATTGAGGCATGCAGGTCCCAAAGTACTAACTGGTTTCTAAGTCTAGTCCCTGGATAATGTGTTGAATTCGATAGGAATAGACTTGTCGAAGGAGGGCCTTGATGTATCCCCCATCAACGACACGGAACAGACACAGAGATGTAATTTGGTAGATCAAATGAACATGGACGGACATGGGTATTGAGACAAGATATTTGTGATGGCTGACTCTTGAGGTGGATACTTCCCTTGAACACTGAGGCACAACAATAGAAACATGACATGGACCAAAACATGATGATGTAATGGATATTGCAACTTTCGTCGAGTGACCTAAAGGAGTAAGAAAAACTCAGAGGATTGGTTCAGTGCAGAGGTTCAATGGATTAAGATGTGCACAAAGAAAAAGTGTTGTGTTCAAGGGCGACTCTAAGAGTTACTTGGTAATGTTCTCAAAAACTGCTTGGCTTGCTGCTTTCAATTTTTTCCCCCATCCAGATAGACGAGTACCTCTTTTTAATTTAATGATCTCGAGGAGGATAACACATGTTCGATAAAGCTCACCTTCGGTAAGTTCCTCTTCCTTTGTTTAACGAACCAGAAGAAGTAAGAGTTCGATCCCGTATGGGCCTGTCGATGTTTGTTTTAACAAGTCTAAAGACAGAAAACTCGAAGGTTTTTCATGATTATAGAGTCTGGAAAAACACTTAAAAGAGAACTCTCTCAGTTCCTTTTTCGTAAAGTAGTCTGATGAGACTGAAAAAGAGATAAACTATCACTCAACAGACATTTTCTTCAAATACTTTAAAGAGCGTGAAGAGAACAAGGTCACTCTCTTTTCATCTTTAGAGAGTCTGAAAAGAACTTAAAAGGTGACTCTAGTGTTATCCTTTTTTGTAATGTTAGTCTCGCGAGGCCGAAAAAGAGATAAATTATCACTCGAAAGATGCCCTTTCAAACCTTTTAATGAGTGGGAAAGGAATCAAGATCACTCAACAATATTTTCATGTTTAGAGAGTCTGAAAAGAGCTTAAAGGAGACTCCAGGGGGTTCCTTTTTCATGTATCCATACAGGTCCGAAAAAGAGATAAAAGTCTACCCGGATGCATTCTCATGTATTTACGAGCACGAGAAAGAACAAAGACTAAGCTCGATATGCCCCCAGCATGAAATCTAGTGGCTTAACTCTAGAATGATCAGCAAAGGCTGGAGACATGCCCTCCAAGCTTCAATTCATTCACCGACTTTGAGATGGTCACCAATTTCTCTAGTAGATGAGAAAAAGGAGAAGGGTGGATGAAAAGAAGGTTCAAGAGAGGTGACTGTTTCATTTTTTAACGAGCTTGACATAGGAAAATAACTATGCTCAAGGCCTCTATTTCATTTTTTAACGAGCTTTCCACAGAGAAGAGAAACTATGCTCGTTGTTTCTTCTTGATCATGGCTTCCGAGAGGATAACACTCTAGAAGGATACCATGTCAAGGGACAAAACTTCGTCATGGCCTCCAGGAGATCTTTTTTGGATGGAAGATAATCACTTGGGAAGGAACACATGTCGAGGGTTGCAATAGGAGTAAGGAGATCAAGCTCCAATAATCCTACCGAATAAATCACCATGTCCACTATCGGATCCAAATCGTCGGAAGTTGAAATCATGGGAGATGATGAAAAATCAACACTAGGAAGGGAGATAGAGTGTATATCTTCCCGAATTTCTTCACGAGGGGGAAGAAAAGAGGGTCAGTGATGGTTATGATCCTAAGGTAACTTGTCAATATGAATAATTTCTGGAAGAGATTCATCGAAAGGAAAAATTGGTGAAATTTAGTCGATTATAGACGACAAGGAACTCAACCATGATTGCATTGAGGAAACGTCAGGCGCCAATAGATGTTGGTCATCTGATGAGGGAGAACCAGATTGGGTAGAAACATATGATGTTTTGGCTAAACTAAGTGGCACAGTGTCACTTAGAGCATCGGATTCCATCAGACAAGGTACAATCCAAGATTCAGATGATTCCAAAGATTGATAAGCTACGGTCGAAATCATATCGACGGTGGCAATATGATGTGTAGTCGGTGGAAGTGGTGTAGGGAAAGTACCCATGAGGCTAGAATATTTCAGTAAGCCAACACCAACGCTTTCATATGTGATATTGTGGTATCCCAAGAAAGGAATATTGTTGGTAGCAGGAACACGAGCATCGCTCGTGCAAAAATCCAACTGATCAACGGTGACAATTTTTCCCTGATGAGGAAATTGGACACATTGGAAAACTGACGAGGCAAGGACAGTCATAGCATAAAACCAACTTCTTCCAAGTAATAAGTTGTAATCAAGGGGAGCATCATCCACCTTGACATCAACAATAACAATTTTTCCACCCAATTGGATGGGCAGGGACTGTAAAATCCCATGGGGATGAAAACCTCACCCATCGAAGGCGCGTAACATTGTTGGGGATTTGTTGAGTGCTGGTGATTTTAAACCTTTCCAACGCACCAAAGACATGACACAAGTTGAGGCTCCCTCATCCAAAATAGTTTGGTGGACTTGTTGTTTGTGAAAAACAATATCAACTTGGAAAGCAAGTTGGTGGGAGAGTTGAGACGCATAATTGTCTAGGTTAAACATGATCTGATTGGACGAATTAGGATCAATAGTGCCAAGAGTGGCCAAGAGTATTCTACATTGACTGGGGTAGTGCTATAGAACTTCTAACACAGACATAGCGCACGGTGCTTGAGCCAAATCTTCAACAATGTTGTAGTTCTGGGCCGCACGTGAACTAGGATTAAAGGTGGATTTGTGCATAGTGCTCTTAGGAGGGCGTAAGATAGAGTCGAATGTGGGTTTCTCAATCTGAAGTGGTCTAGAAGGAGGATTAACCGATGGAAGACTAATGGAAGATGATGATGGATCCGGTAAATTACCAGTACCATTAGTGTCTTTTCCTTTATCAGGGTTACCTGGTGTGTCATATTTCTTAGAGAAAGTGGTCAAATTGATCCCATTAAACATATAAATATGTGTACTCGACGAGGCCTCATCATTAGGATTTCTAGAAATGCCCCCAAGAGAGGGGGTTTGAGCAACCATGGATTGCTGCTGTGGAAAAGGTTGAGTAAGCACAATGGGTTGTGACTTCCCTTGGAAAATTTTGGCCACTTCATTGCGAAGTGGACAATCTCGAGTGTAGTGATCGTCACCACAAATGATACATGGGAATTTCAGTTTCCATTGTGGTTGATTTTTGGTAGAAAGTGTTTGATATTTGGGTTGTTCATTATTATTTTTTGATTTATTCTTTGTCTTTTTCTTACCTTCAGATTGTTGTGAAGGGGAAGATTGAACTGCATTCACCTCAGAGATCTGAGTTTGGGGGGAGGTAGAGGAGATTGTAGTCGATTGGGAAAAGGATTGAGTTTTGACGGAACTGATAACACCATCCACATGAGATGGGGATGATGGTTTAGAAGGATTGGTATTAGCTCGAGAAACATTCAGAAGCAAATCATACAAAGTACCAAATTGGGAATAAACCAAATCTAAATACTGAGCACGAGCGATGGCTTGTTCCTCTGTGACTGCACCACCCATAACGACATCGCGAGCGATCGAGGGTAGTAGTGATTTAGTAAACCATTCTGCCAAGAGCATGTTAGGAATGACTGCCTTGATCAACCTTTTTCGTCGCCTCCACTCATGAATATGGTCAGAGATATGCATAGAGTTAGATTGAGGAAGGGAGGTCAAGATTTCAGTACCCGTCTCATAGCGAATAGGTAGTTGAAAGTGCATGAGGAAAGACATGGAAAGGGAATTGAAATCATGAAAAGAAGCACGTGGTAGTTTAATATACCACTTTGCTGCTGAACCGGTAAGTTTTCACTGGAAAAGACACAAACGTATAGAATCATCCATGAGAGAGTTTGATGAACACCACAAATGGAAAGTCATCACATGGTTGTTTGGATCTTTGCCAGGGTTTTTGTCAAATTTTGGAATATCAGAAGGAATTTTAGCTGGAATGACTGGCCAAACCGGTGAATGAGAAATAGGATCATTAGTTAACCGAGACAAGTCTGGGAGATCCAGAGTCACAAGGAAAGGTAGCTATCAGTTAATGTGTGAATGATATTGGTGTGGCATAGGAACACCAGTAGGACCATAGACTGGTTTAGGTGGATAGTTGTAACTAGTAGGTCCTCCTACATATGGTTGTTGCTGGCCAGGCTAAGAAGGATTCGATGGTGCATGAGAAACATTGGCATAACCCGGTGGGTTTTGAACATTATAGGCTGAGCGATTTATTTTCCCATGAGGAGGATAAACATTTTTCCCTTGAGAATAGTAAGGAGTAGATACCGGAGGTAGATACACATGAGGCCCATGAGGAGGATAAGACTGTGGTCTCGAAGAACTCCAGGTGGTATTTTGGATGTCGCTTGGATAAGATTGCCCGTAAGATGTTCCGAAAGGGACAGGATTGGATACTCCTCCTAGTGGGTTATTATACCAGTGCCCCCCAATGTGGGGTTGAGTAAAGGTGCCTCCTGAAGATACTCCCCAAGATTGTGAAGGGTTTCCAACAAATGAGGGTTTCCCCCTTTCCAGTGGTGGATGTATGACTGGGGTATGACTAGAAAATGGAGGTTTCCCTCCAGGAGGAGTATGAAAAGGGGGCTGTCCTTTGGGAGGGGTAGGACTGCCATGGAAAGGTAGTCCTCCAAGAGGGAAAGGTGCATTGGATGGTGGTTTCCCTCCAGCCGGTTGTGTTTGGCCAATAGGGGTTTGTGTTCTCGAATGAGAAGATGTCCCAGCAAGATCATGTGGAACATGTGGAGCTGTAGAGTAAAAGTTTGTAGAAACAGGGGTAGAGATTGAAGTGCTTTGGGGATGAGTAGAGGTGATGAGTCCAACATTAGGATGGACTTATGCTGGTGTAGCAGTAGGGTTAATAACCTGATCAACTAGGTGATTAATGGTTTGATCAGATGGTTCTGTTTCACTAGGAGGGTCATGAGGATGAAAGGTTTGTCGAATGGATTTGAAATGTTCATAGATATTGTGTCCCTATGAAGTCCTCCACTCAGAATGAGCAGGTGTGGGATTGGTTTCTACTTCAGTGCTAGGACGAACAAGAGTCCTATACTCGTCACCAAAGATTGGTTCTGTGGATCCCATATATGTTTCGACAAAAATCCTCTTCGGTAATTGTGGGACCTCTTCATCTATGACGTTCCCAAGGGAGTCTAAACAAACCAAAAGTGGTTCGAGAGGGGTTACCAACATAGATGTAGTGGGATTTTCAACCATGACCAAAACACCTTCTGAATTACCTAACGGAGGAGCAATAGCACTTCCAGCATCAGATTGATTTTCTACCTCTCTACGATAGTTGTCTTCTGGAGGGTTAGGAGGTAAGGGTTGATAGCCTTCCGGAGGCAACCCTTGCATCCTACATGATAGACGAAGACCTTTATCGTCTACGGGCTCAATTGTGGAGAAAAACAGAACACACTGAAAATCTAGGGCCAACTAAGAAAAAGAAACAACATGTGCTAATAAAATCTAGGAATCAACCAAGCAGACAAAACTTCTCTCGATGATCATACTAGTTGGTGATGAAATCCAATGTCACGTGATCATGTCAAGAAGGGGATAGGATATGGTGGAACAGTTACAATAGCGGCCTACTTAATGAACTTTCACCTTGGTGCAAGCTTCCACATAGTAATTGTGGATTTACCCTCCAAGGAGCCTGAGTGAGTTTGACCAATGTCTGTTCCAGGTACAGTGAGACTTCCCTTCACCGTCACCTTGTGTAATTACCTAAAGATTATGGTAACTAAAGACACCAATTTGCAGTGAGTCCCTAGGCGGGTACAATTGATAGTCTGATCTAGAACATATGGGCAGGATAACAAGTCCAAAATCAAACCTAAAGGCTCCCACACATAATCATGGGTATAACTTCAAGTGACCCCCAATATACAATCCAACCACTACAAATAGTTGAACCACGAAGGGATAATCTCTGTAATTCACCCGAATGCGACCTCGTGCATAACCCCTATGTGAGAGGGGGATCCCAGAAAAACAATATGACAATTGGATTTGACTCTCCCTAGCTCAAGATACTAATGTTTGTTTTGAAAACTTTGGAGAGTTGTACTCACAGCCTAATCCAAAGTGCTAACCCTAGTCTACTGTTGGTGGAAGATCCTAAAAACAAAAATGTTCTAGATAATTCTTAATTAGCATTCGTTTTACAATTGTTCTTTACTCAAAGGGTGCATGAAAGTGAAACTGATGAGATGAGGACTCAATTCCCCCCAAAAATGCCGAAAGACGATAAGCAATCATTTATTTTCAATGAACACCTATTTAAGGGAAAGAGAAAGAGTCGTTTTCACTCTCAAACACTAATATGAAATGTCCTCAATCAATTGGTTCTCAATCGAATCCAATGCAATGCTAAAACATTTTCAAAAATGCCTTCTAATATGAAAACCAATCACTAAAATGTATCTTTTGTCATTTGCATGTGAATGATGATTAATTCAATGCAAAGACTTCTCCTGCTAACTACCCTTTCAGATCAAGGAGATTTAGACAAGTATGAGAAGATTTCACACACATGACACACACCCACTTGCTATGATTGAAACAAGAAGCAAACAAAAGACAAAATATAACAAAGAAAAATCAAACAATTCACACAAAAGAGAGATGTTGAAGAACAATGGCCTCAAAGAACCAAACAAGATGGTTCACAGATTCCTGATGCCCTTCACCAGAGTTCCTGCTCAGTCAGATAGGAGAGAAGAAAGCAGTGGATTGATTTCAAGCTCTCAACAACAAAAAATCAAAAATAATGAAGAAGGCCACCAACTCCGAACAAAAAATTTCTTATTTCTCAGAAGGAGGGATGTCAAATTTCAATGGGAAGAAGCATTGAATCACAAAGAATCTCAGCAAGTGAAAAAAAACAGGGTCTGGACCTCAAAAATGCAATTTTTGAAAAGATTTTGTGCAAAAAGGAGATGGCGCTCTGGTGTAATGGACACCAAGGCATTATAAAGCTCTATCCAACACCTTTAAGGAGTGTTTGCGCTCTGCTAACATGGACAAAGGGGCGCCAAGCTTAACAAACTCATAAAAATGTCCAAAAACCCAAAATTTCAGTCAAATTTTGACAGTCAAGTTGAATGTGATGGTGCAAAGAGTCAATCAACCTATGAAATCAAACAAATAGGGTGAACAAGGTCTGAAAACAATTAAAGGGTAAGGCAAAGTCTATGAGGAAAAATCAAAACCAAAAGTTTCGATTCGATTCCCCAGTGGAGTTGCCAATTTCTATTGAAGGAAAATCGCCCTGCGGACAGGTAGATCTCCTCAAAGAGCTAGACTCTTAACTCTAAGATAGAAAGTGATTATCATGGTCACTGACTTCCTTTTAGGTCTACACAAATTAATGCATGAAGAGGAAGGAGGAAAGACATACCTTTTATCGGTGTTTGTCCCTGCACGCTCTGAGTTGAACTCCAATCTTGAGCTCCTTGATAAGCCCTATAAACAAACAAAGTACCACCACTTCCTATTCTATCGAGATTAGTTCAAAGCAGACCTATCTACTGAGAGACAAATTCATGTAATGCCAAAAACAAATTAGAAATAAATACGCCAAGCATATTACATTAATGAGGATAAAACATTACTTATAGCCATAGATGGAATGTAGCA
Organism: Picea abies; assembly: GCA_900067695.1. Lineage (NCBI taxonomy): Eukaryota > Viridiplantae > Streptophyta > Pinopsida > Pinales > Pinaceae > Picea > Picea abies. Next base: position 19,310 of record CBVK0101254023.1, read on the forward strand.
GTTTCATCAAGTTCTCCTTGCCTAACCCTTGCTCAAAAGCTCCACAATCAGAATGACGATAGCTTTGCTGATTAGCCTCCACTTCACTATGTTTTATCTATGAGATCATAGGTTTCATGCTTCTCATCCCTTCTCCAAATATCACTTATGAGATCATAATTTTGGTATGATTCTCCATCCAACTCCCCTTTTCACCATGAGAAAGCTTGCTTATATAGCCTTGGAGAGGTTCAACCACTTGAGATATCATTGGGGTGAGTTGAGGATTTTCCTCCTTGAGTTAGGGATCTTCCCTAAGATCATGGCTGGACTAGGGGTTCGAATCCAACTACCTTCCAAGATTGAAAAGATCTTTCCCCCATTCATCTCAACAAACCAACTGCTGCCCAGAATAGGCAGCACTCCCTCAAAAGGGCCATCATAGCATTATAGAACTCCCAAGTAGGCTTTAGGGGAGTGCCAACACTCTTGAGAATAGGAGCGCTCCTGCAAAAGGGCATATGAGTGTTATAATGCTCCCCGATAGCCATCACTCCTGAGAGAGGTATAGGGGAGCGCTCTCCTCCAAAAACTCATTTTTTTGGGTTCTTTCAGATGGAAAAAGGTTCATAAGCCCAGTTGATCATTTCTCCTCTTCCAAATCAAGTGTTTGATGTGTGTCAAGTGTCCTTATCATGTCTTTATAAGCACGACATAGGCATCATGGTAGTATGCTTTCCTTGACACTTGCGACACTTGTGAGAAAAATGCGACACTTGCAGCCCGTGTAATGACGACACTTGCGACACTATCAAAGTGAGTATTTTTTTATGTGTAACAGGTTGTCTCACAAATATAATTTATGGGAAATCGTTATGTAAATCCATAACTAAATTGTTTTCAAAAAAATGATAGCGCATGCGCATTGCGCACTCCAAGTACTACCCACACAGTCATCAGAGATATGGAAACACAGAGAAATGAAGTGGAAATCGAGCAAGAGATAAATGAATTGGATCATTGGGTAACATGAGGGTTAAAACAAGGTGTAAATGGTGAAAAATCAAGTAAAAAGATAGGGTGTTGATATTACAAATCAAGGGAAAATGCAGAGGAACTCACTGAAATAAACTTTGGGAAGAGGAATGATCCTACACTTATTATCCATGCACAGGAAAGTAGGGCCTTTCAATCTAAATATTTAATAGTGGAGTGAATGACAGTCGATTCGGCTCCTATCCAACTACGTAGGCACATAATAATAACTTAAAGGATCAAGGAATAGAGGATAAAACAAAAATCTACATCCAAATCTTCTCTGTGGAGAAGCAAATAATGAAATAAAAGAGCAATCAAGGAATAAAGAAAATGCAGGAAGGAGATACAAGAGCACATGTAAGGCTTTGAGTTTGGGGCTCATTTTGGCCATGCAGAAAAAGACAGTAACTCAAAATGAAATATATTGTCGATAGCAAGGCTTCTCACTGAACGAATCAAGTGACAAGGGGATTACAATTACCATAGAAATACATGTGCAAGGAAATCTCATGGCAATGAAATCATCATCCTAGTACAGTAAAGTAAACAAGTGTAAATTAAATTTCATTGCAAGAACAAATTTAACAGGTGTACCTTATCCAAATGTGAATTCTCTGAAGTCGTTATCCTGCATGCGCTCTATCCAACTCCCTCTTTCCAACCTATGTGACCTCACCGGTACCTCAAATCCAACACTAGGGATACTCTACTTCCCCCTCATTCCCCCAATATGCAAAGGGTCCATGCACACAATACAAGATAATGGTAGCACCCATATCTCCTCACAAGGTCGAACTACCACTCGTTACCCGAGATGGGTATCCAAACTACCACAAGTGAAAAGTCAGTCAAGATAAAATTTCGACAACGTAACGTTACACAAGCCAAATGATGATGATACTCCTCCTTCACCATCTCTTTTATAGAGTTTCTTAGTCAATAGTTTCCCAAACCCTCATTAGATTCCCCTTTTCATTTATTTAATTAGGAGAAACCTCCCCCGTACACCTGTCACCCTATCCCCTAGTTTCACTAAAAAATCAATTTTATTAATTAATTAAATATTCCTATTTCCCTCACCCACCTAAAAGCATTCTTAAAAATGCTCTTTGGTGTCCCATTATTCCCTTACAATTCTTAAATTACTTATGCCTTACTTAATTCCTAGTTGAGTTCATAAATAGAACGTTACAAGGCTAGATTCCTTACTAAGTTATACATTCCCCTTTCTCTTTAAGTTTCCCTTTTTCTTTTAGTTTCCCTTTTATTGTTTTTAACAAAGTTCAGAATTATCAAGTTAAGACAAACAACCATTTACTCTTTTTTATGAATTTAATCCTTCATTAAATTTTTACTTTAATAATTAAAGTTTGAATTTCTCTTATTAGTTATAAAAGAACCTTTGGTGAATTGAAATTTTATAAAAATAACCTTAGTGAATTAAAATTTTATAAAAAGAACCTTAGGGAATTAAAATTTCCACTTTAATACAGTTATAAGTCTAATAATTTATATTTTTTTTCTAAGGTTCTACTCAAACCTATGTTTTCAATTCACAAGGCTTGGATACCGTTCTTAAGGGAAAATTAGTCCTTAAACTTTACTTATCAAATAATTCATTTTAAGGTCAACCAAGTCCTAAGGAGGCATAGTCTTCTAGGCACTAGGTTTATTCATTTACCAGTTAAAATCGTGACATGCCCTTCAGGACGCACAACGTGCTCCAAGGGTGTAACTTGCCTCCTTCTGCTTTATTCACATGAAGTTACCTTCAATATGCATTACATGCTCCAAGGGTGCCACTCGCCTCTTTCTGTTTTATTCGTGCGATGTTCCCTTCAAGATGCACTACATGCTCCAAGGGTGACACTCGCCTCTTGACTGAATTTGGTAGACGTCGAACCCCTGGATTCAATACTCCATTAGGTGATCTTGTGCGATACTAAGGGCCTCTTTTACACATCAAAATTACTCACTAAGATGATGGCCTAGTGTCGTCATTACAAAATGTCGTAAGTGTATCATTCCTCCCACAATTGTCACAAATATCATATTTTTGTCAAGAACACTTGAAAGACACCTCAACGACTAGTTTTGAAGAGGAGAAATCATTTGACAAAAAGTACAAGTCTTTTTCCATTGAAAAAACCACTAAAAAGTCAATTTTTGGAAGGGAGCGCTCCCCTATGCTCTGTTAGGGAGCACTGGTGCTATGTATCCTCTTCTAGGGGAGTGTTGGAACACTCTGTACCGCATTCAGAGAGAGCACTTTCCTTTCTAAGCGAATTTTGGTTTGTTGGAGGAAATCAGGGAAGAATCCCCTCAATCTCTGAAGGTGGTTGGATTCGAATCAGAGATCAAGGCATGATCTTAGGGAAGATCCAAAAATAAAGGAGAGGAATTCTCAACTTATCCCAAATATCTCTCAAGTGGTTGGGCATATTGAGGCTTATATAAGGAGGTCTTCTCATGGTGAAAGGTACATGACATGATAGAGATTAGAGATACCAAACTTATGATCTCATAAGTGGTATTGACAGGGTGGAGAGACATTGTAAAGCATGTAACTTATGATCTCATAAGGGAGATATCATTGAATCATCAACATTCTGTGTGTGGATTATTTGAGCAAGGGTTTGGACAAAGGGAGCTTGGTGAAGCTGTTGCACTACATCCATGGCTGTAAACAACACTTTTTTCTCATTAATATAAATTCATGCTTGGCTTGTTTCCTTTAAAGTTTGTGTATATGAACTTGTTTCTTTCATAGATTCATTATAAATATAATCATAGTAGAGTAGGAACTATTTTTTTTGTTTCTCATTGTACCACATGACCTTCAACTGAACTTGGAGATCAAGATCAACCTAGAGTGAGCAAGGACAAACGTCGGTAAAAAGGTACTTTCCTTTATTCCCTCTTCTTCTTTGATAGTTTAGCTTTATGATAAAGGAATGTCAGTGTCCATGATAGCACTTTCTGTCTTGGAGGTAGGGGTCTAACATCCAAGAGGAAATCCACATGTTCGCAAGGGGATTCTCCTGTAACAGAAATTGGCGACTCCACTAGGGAGGAACTCTGATTTGTTTTTTCTTTCCTAGATCTTATTTTGGCCCTTTTCCCACTTCTTGACCTTCTCCATGCTCTCTTTGATTCTTAGATCTGATTTATTGTCTCTTGATTTCATCACCTTCAATTTGATTGACTGATTTTGCTTGATTTTTTAGACTGTCTGGGCATTTTTTTTGAATTTTGTGAGCCTAGTGCTCCCTTTCCCTTTCTATCAGAGCGCTATCGCTCCTTGATAGATTTACACAGAGCATTGGAATGCTCTGGTTCCCTTTACACCAGAGTGTTTCCCTTTTTCTGTGAGAAATATTCCAGGGTTTTCACTCTCTGAATTTATTTCTTTCTTTTGGCACTTACTTAGAAGTTTTACAACCTCAGTACATCTTGGTCTTGGTCATCAACACCTTGCTTTATAGAATTGATCACCTTTTGTTTGGAATTTTGACATTTTTCTTCCTTACCTTGAAGTCACTCTTTGTCTTTGATGATTTAGAGTCAGTTTTTCATTTTCTTCTCATTTATCTGACTGAGTGAAAACTTTTGTAAGGAGATTCAAAGGTCTCTTGTACTTTTCCTTTTGATTTTTGAGGTCATTTTCCAAAGAAATTAGTTTTGATTGGTTTCTCTTTCTCTCTATATTTTCTTGGATTCTTCTCTGCATTTTATTGTCTTCCTTGAATGCTTGCCTTTGAAGTAGCGAAATTGCATGTTTTTTGACATTTCGAGACATTTTGCATCTGTAATGATGAATGCTTTCTGCTTCTCGTAGCATAGCTTTCATTGAAATGAAAAGATTGCATATTCTTCTCTTTGCATAACTTTTGAGTCAGTCACAACACCATATTGTCCATGCCATTTTCCTTTTGAGTAACAACAACCTTTAAAAATCAAACGCTAAACTAAAAATTGATTAGACATTTTTACATTTTCTGGTATCAAACCTACATTAGATTAGTTGCAGGGATTTGGAATAGGTGTGAAAGATAACTTTCCAAATCTGCAAACAAACATAGGATCTTGTGTTAGGGAGTGGTAAAATCCAATTGCTTCATTTTGTCCTGGGAAGCCCTTCTCACACAAGGGTCAATCACAAGGTAGCATTAAGGATGGTAGAGTTACTCACCTTTCTTTTCTGGTCTTGGTGTAGAGTTTACATTTATTATGGGGGTCGCTTGAAGGTATACCCACAACGATGACTGGAAGCCTTTCAAGTTGATTTCAGGCTAGATACCATTCCCTTGTGCGTGGATCAGACTATCAATTGTTTGCCTAGGAATCACTATTGTAGTTGGTAACCTTAGTAGCCTATCTATTTATGGTCTTTACACAAGGTGACTATGGAGGGGAAATTCTTCACGATACCTAGAATCGACATTGGCTAGACTCACTCGGGCTCCTTGGTGGGTAAACCCATGATTATGTGTGGGAGCTTGCACTAGGGTGTAAGTCTGTTAAGTAGGTCGTCAATGTAACTTTTCCACCCGCTCTACCTTGGCCCTTTCTTACTTTTTTCCCGTGACGTTGGATTTCATCACCAACTAGTGTGCTCATTGTGAGAAGGTTTTGTTTGCTTGCTTTCTTACTATATTTTTAGCGTGTGATGGTTGTTCTCCCTAGTAGAATCTAGGTTGGATATTTATTTTTATGGAGTTAATTCCCAAAATGACCAATGAAGGAACCCCTTTGCCAGGGGAACCCTTTGTTTTTCCTTCTTACGGAAACATTGGTCCTCCTTACATTGCTAATTTGATCCTTCCAGGTCTCACAATTGGGTTACCTGTATGGTTGTTTTCCACTCTGATGATCTCAAATGTAGGTGCTTCAGATGTAAGCACACCACCCACACATCAACCTCATGTCGACCATTCTCCTTATTTACCCATCAGGTCTTCTTCCATTTCTCCTTCTTCACCTAATGAAAGCTCTAAATCGAGTAGCCAGATTGATAGGAAGAAGAATAACCAGAAAGGGACCAAGCCTCCAACTACATTAGATGTTGGATCCAAGCAACCGACTACTATTAATATTACTGGGAGTGTTCATGAGGTCATCAAGATTAAAATGAAGAATCTGACACCCAAATTCCCTTGTAGTCTTTGTAAGGGTGACCATTTTCTAATGGATTTCCCTGGAATTCCCAAGGTATTAGAAGTTTGTTCTTCCACGTCATCGGCCCCTGCTAGGAATGATGGTGACACCCATTCAACTAGTGACATTAAGGTTGGTAAGAAGAAGACAACTATAAAATTCCCTTCAATGCTATGCAAAGGTGATCATTATTCTCACCTTTTTCCTTGCATGGATGAGGATTCTTCTCTTTTGGAAAAGGTTCAACTTCCAACTGGTTATCGTAAGATTTCCCCCAACCCATCATTATTTTATAGAATGCTCAATACGGTTCCATCCCTGGGCAATCTAGTTGATTAGGTGGTCAATCTAGTTTCATCCTCAGTTGAACCACTCAACAAAGTAGTTGATCAAGTTCTGTCATTGATCAGCCCTACTTTTCATTTGGAAAGTGAAACCCAAGTGACTGATCCAGTCCCATCATTGGTCAGTCCCACCCTTCATCTGAAGAGTGTCAAAGTGGTTGATCTAACTCCACCATCAGTCAATCCCACTCTTCCTCTGATGAGTGTCAAAGTGGTCGATATGGTTCTGCCATCAGTCAATCCCACTCCTCCATTGAGGAGTACCAAAGTGGTTTCTCTGGTCAGATCATCGGTCAATCCCACTCCTCCTATGAAGAGTGCTAAAGTGGTCGATCTAGTTCCACCATCGATCGATCCTACTCTCCCTCTAGAGATTAAACCCGATACTACCCACATTTTTCTCGTTGATATAGGATCTACCGTGCTAGGGGGAATTCCTCCTTCTCCTGTGAAAAACCCTCTAAGTAATGAGGCCATCCTTTTTTATTAGTGTGTGCTAACTGGACCTTGTCTTCCCTCTCACATTCCTTTCAAGATTCTGATAAAATTTTCTGGTTGGGACATTCCTCATACGCTGATAGATGAAGGTTTTTCCATTAGTATTTTGTCCTCTATTGCTTGGCAATATTTGGGTTATCTTAATATTGTGCCATTTACCCAGACTCTGCTCTCTTTTAACAGAAGAACCAATCACCCTTTTGGGATCCTTCCTTAGTTTCCCATAACTTTGGGAGGGAAAACTATCTTTATTGATGTTATGGTAGTCTAGGACCCCTTAGATTTTGATTTACTCCTTGGGTGAGATTATTCTATGCCACAAAATCTATCCTGCCCACTTTTTTCCATGTGATGTCTTTCCCTCACGACGGAAGAATGGTGACTATTGATCAAATTTCATTTGTTGGCCCTGACTTGACCATCAACCCAATGAACTCCCTAAATGGTTCTTATATGCCATCGGTATCACCCCTACCACAAGTCAATTATGTGGCATTGTCTCCCATGACTTCAACTTTTGATGACTTAGATACGGTAGTTGACATGGTGATTTATTAGGTAGGGATATTAGAGCCTAATCTCCTTACCCCTAACAAGACCCTCGACATGTGTTCCTTTCGGAGCATTCTTCTTCCATCCAGTGAAGATCTCTTGGAAGCCATGACCGATTTTTTTTCCTTGACATGGTGTCCTTCTAGAGCGTTATCCTCTTGGAAGCCATGATAAAAAATAGGTTACGATGTGGCAAGATCATTAAAAAATGAAACAGAGGATACGAGCATAGTTTCCTTCTCTGTGGCAAGCTCATTAAAAAATGAAATAGAGGCTATGAGCATAGTTTCCCTCTCTTTGGCAAGCTCATTAAAAAATGAAACAAAAGCTTTGAGCATAGTTTTCCTCTCTGTAGCAAGCTCATTAAAAAATGAAATATAAATCTAGGGATTGAACCCAGATCCCTAAGCATAGTTCTTTTCTTGTGTCAAGCTCGTTAAAAAATTAAACAATCACCTCTCTTGTCAAGTCGAGTCTTTTGCCAAATCCCATAGTTGTTGATTTGAGTCTTTCATTACCTCTTGTATTTGAACCTTCTTTTCATCCACCCTTATCGTTTTTCTCCATCTAGTACAAAAATTGGTGACAAGCTCAAAGTTGGTGAATGAATTGAATCTTGGGGGGCATGTCTCCATCCTTTGATGATCATTCTGGAGTTAAGTCACTAGATTTTCAAGCTGGGGGCATACCGATCTTAGTCTTTGTTCCTTCTCGTGCTCATAAATACATGAGAATGTAAGTGAGTAAAATTTTATATCTTTTTTGGGCCTGCATGGATAAATGAAAAAGGAACCCCTTGGAGTATTCTTTAAACTCTTTTCAGACTCTCTAAACGTGAAAAGATTGTCGAGTGATATTGCTTCCTTTCCCACTCATTAAAATGTTTGAAAGAGCATCTTTAGAGTGATAATTTATCTCTTTTTCGGCCTCGCAAGAATAAAATTACAAAAAAGGACAACATTGGAGTAGTCTTTAAGTCATTTTCAGACTCTCTAAATATGAAAAACCATCGATTTTACCTTCTATGGACTTTTTAAACAATTATACATTGAAGGGCCCATATGGGACCGAACCCTTACTTCTTCTAGTTCGTTAAACAAAGGAAGAGGGAGTTACCGAAGGTGAGTTATATCAAGAATGTGTTACCCTCCTTGAGATCGTTAAATTAAAAATAGGTACTCTTCTATCTGGATGGGGGAAAATTTGAAGGAAGCAAGCCAAGCAATTTTTGAGAACACTACCAGTAACTCTTACGGCCACCCTTGAACATGACACTTTGTCTTTGCATGCATTTTAATCCAGTGAACCTATGCACTGAGCCAATCCTATGATTTTCATTTACTCCTTTGGTTGACCTAACAAAAGTCACATCATCCACTGCATCATGAAGTTTTGGTCCATGTCATGTTTCTGCTATTGTGCCTCAGTGTTCAAGGGAAGTATCCACCTCGAGATTCAACCATTACAAATATCTTGTTTCAATACCCATGTCAGTCCATGTTCATTTGATCTACCAATTTACATATCTGTGTCAGTTTCGTGTCGTTGATGGGGGATACATCAATTCCCTCTTGCGACGAGTCTATCCCTGTCAAATTCAGCACATTATCCAAGAGATAGACTTAGAAACCAGTTAGTACCTTGGGACCTGCATGCCTTAATGGCAAGCCTCCTCGCATCCTAAAAAAGGTTTACATCATTGACCTCTGATCGGATGATTCCTCGAATGTTAAACTTCATCTCATTCATTCATATTTTTCGGAATGTACTAGAGTACCTTGGGAATCATTGACATCAATGGTGATTTCCCTCGGACTTGTTAACGGTTTACCTCATTGACCAGTAATCAAGTGGTTTCTACCATGTTTGACATAAATACATCTATTCACATGGTTATATTCGTACTACATTAGGATTGGTAAGAATACCATGGGTTGAGTTATCACTCATATATATAGTTTTCCCATGTTGTGAATGAGTTCTTTTGAACTATGAAACATATACTGTCACATAGATCCACATTTTATTGGTCATGCCTATGTCTTGTCATCTCGTAGATCCATTGTGCATTCTTTGTGGATATGATCAGTTTAGGTCATAGGAGTATAGATCCACATTGTATCTTCAGTGGCTATACCTTTTTGTCAGGTCATAGGAGTATAGATCCACATTGTATCTTCAGTGGCTATACCTTTTATCAATATAGTTATGAATCCACAATGTATTTTATGGCGGCCATACCTAAAAAGTCTTTATCACTCAAGCATAGGTATGCCTGCCTTAGGTTTGAAACATGTCATAGTTTGTTGGATGTTTGTGTGAAGCTTCTATCAGATTCTCTACATTCATACCCTTGCTTGAAAAAGTCTACAAAGTACTTCAGTCATCAGTTCTTGTCTTCTAACTTCGCACTTTGGGGGGCAATCTATTACACATCAAAATTACTCACTAATATGATGGCCTAGTGTCATCATTACCAAATGTCGTAAGTGTCGCATTTCACCCAAAAGTGTCTCAAATATCATATTGTTGTCAAGAACACTTTTAAAAACACCTCAAAGACTAGTTTTAAAGAGGAGAAATCATTTGACAAAAAGTACAAGTTTTTTTCCATTGAAGAAACCAGTAAAAAGTCAATTTTTGGAAGGGAGCGCTCCCCTATGCTATGTTAGGGAGCGCTAGTGATCTGTACCATCTTTTGGGGGAGTGTTGGAATTCTATGTACCCGATTTAGAGAGAGTGCTTCCCTTTCTGATCAAATTTTGGTATGTTGGAGGAAATCAGAGAAGAATCCCCTCAATCTCTGAAGGTGGTTGGATTCGAATCAGAGGTCAAGGCATGATCTTAGGGAAGATCCACAACTGAAGGAGA
>CBVK0101254024.1:0-10550 GCA_900067695.1 Picea abies
TTACTATTATTGCATGGGGCTTTTATTGAAATTCTTTTATGCCCTCTTTTTCTTTCCTTTTTTTTTTTTTCTTTTTCTTTTTTCTTTTTCCTTTTCTTTTTTCTTTTTTCTTTTTTCTTTTCTTTTTCAAATTATTTGCAGAATGAAAAATCATTTGTCAACAAAAACACTAGAGACAGATAATATCCCAGTCACTAGTTGATCCTATAACTTATAGGGTGATAAAAACGGCTCCACCTGGGGATGGTACTTGCCCTGTGAATTGCCAAGAATCCTGGTTCCTGTCATTCTGAAAATTTCTGCCTAGTAGCCTTCGTTGGTTTTATTCTCAAAAATTGGAAAAACAGTGGTCAACAGCTTAGGGCCTTCTCTTTGGGCTTCAACCAACTGACTAATTTTCTTCACTCAGAAAATGCAGGCGAAAAATAAAAATAAGAATGGTATGTACAATGGAGAGTGAAAACTCGAATCTTCTACTGAGGTGGCACATAATGTTTCAGCATTCTGCCATTTACAGGTCCTCCTGGCAGATCTGTCCCATCAACGTTGTTTAGAAAGAAAGCATTGTTTCCCCTGAAAGCTTGGATCATGTATGGTCCTCTCCATAGACTGTCAAATTTTCCATGCTTTCCCTTGTCTTCATTTCTGGCATCCCATCTCAGCACTAAATCTCCTAGCTCAAAATCATTTTCCTTGGTTCTTTTGTCAAAAATATTCTTGATGTTTTCTTGGATTACCTGAGTCTTGTTGAAGACTTCTTCCCTAGATTGCTGCAAATGGATCATCTGGTTGATCCTTCTCTGTGAGTCATTTGGCTTAGCTTGTACATCTTGAAGCAAATTCATGACATGGAATCCTAAAGAAGTGGGGAAAACTGCCTCTGTGCCATAGACTAGCTGGTATGGTGACATACCGATTGACCTTTTGGTGGCCAGTCTGTCATCCCATAATGCGAATACCAACTTGTTGTGCCATGATTTATTGTTTTCCTGCAATGTTTTCTTGATGATATTTACCAAGGTTTTGTTTGAAGATTCTGCCAGCCCATTCCCCTGAGGGTAGTAAGATGTGGAATGCCCCAAACTAATGTGATATTGGTTGCAGAAATCTATGAGTTTCTTCGACTGAAAAGCAGCTGCATTGTTAGTTATAATCTTTCTAGGACATCCAAAGCGAGACAAGATATTATTTTCAAGGAATTTGATAATAACAGAGTCAGTGGCTTGCTTGCTTGGTACTGCTTCGATCCATTTGGTAAAATAATTGGTGGCAGTGAGAATCCACTTGTGCTGGCCTGAAGAAGGGGGATGTATTTCTCCAATGAAGTCCAGTCCCCATTTCCAGAAAGGGGCTTCAACTGAGATTGGTTTTAGAGGTAGAGGAAGGAGTTTCCTTTTGCCTTCAAATAGTTGACATTGATGGCATGCGGTCACTCTATGGTGTACATCGGTGAATAGGGTGGGCCAATAGAATCCAGCTCTGAGTATTTTGTTGGCTGTGACCTTCCAGTTCAAATGGTCACCACATTCTTCTGCATGAAATTCTTGTAACATGTTGTCAGCTTCATCTTTCAATAGACAATTTAACAGAATGCCTCCAGGATCTTTCCAATATAGATTGCCTTCTAGAATATAGAATTTTAGGGCTTTCAACTTTAAAAATCTAGATTTAGTCTTAGTCAAACCAGGGGGAGCTTGTAAATTTTGCAAAATGAATATAAGGTCTGCATACCATGGAGAGTTGAGAAATACCTCTCTCACACTTGGAGTCGCCATCTTGCCCTATTCATCTACTGCAGCTAAAATTAATATCAAGAGCATGAAAATTTGATTCAGCCATTAATTTTTCTAGGCCTTGATCCTTGATTAGTTTTGTAGGCTTAATCTCTATATCGTATTCTAAAATGACAGCAATCCACTTTCCCCTTCTTCCATTCGGGTTGTCCTGGGTCAAAATGTCTTTTACTACCGCATTCAGAACATATGCAATGGTATGAGAATGGAGAATGTAGACCCTAAAATCTTTTATAGCTTTCACCAAGGCAAAAGCTTGTTTCTCCATTATCTTGTAATTCAGAGCAACGTCTCTTAACACTTTACTAAAGAAAGCTATGGGTTGTTCATACCCTTCACTATTCTTTTGTAGTAATACCGCTGCTATAGTATGTTCGGAAGCGAAAGAAAAAATATAGAAATCTTTGGTAAAATCAGGACTGATTAAGACAAGGGCCTCTGTGAGTGCTCGTTTGACTTTTTCAAAAGACTGTCTGGACTCAGAGTCCCATTTTATTTTCACATCCTTTTTTATCATATTTGTAATGTTCCTAAGGAGCTCGACCAGATTGGGAATGAATCTTCGTAGAAAGTTTATTCTCCCAATAAAAGACTATAGTTCTTTGAGGTTTCTTGGGTGTTCTAATTTTTGTATGGCCTCGATTCTGCTGGGGTCAATTTTGATTCTGTCCTTGGAGATGATGTGCCCTAGAAGTTTTCCTTCCTCTAGTTCAAAAAGGATTTTCTTAGGATTTAAAGAAATCCCAAACCTTCTACATTTCTCGAAGACTCATCTAAGGTGTCGCAGGTGCTCGTCATCAGATCGGGAAAACACAGTTACATCATCTAAATAGACGACAATAAACTTACCCGATTCTTCCACAAAGGCGATATCCATCACTCTCTAGAATGTGGCTCCTGCGTTCATTAGAACAAAAGGCATTTTCACATACATGAAAGTGCCCCATGGTGTGGTGAAAGCGGTTTTGTCTTGGTCATCCGGGTGAACTAGGACCTGATTGTAACCCGAGAAACCGTCCAGCAAAGATATTCGACTGGATCCGACTACCCTTTGAAGGATGTGATCCATTTTCGGCAAGGGGTAATTATCCTTCAGGGAGACCTTATTTAGATTTCGAAAATCTATGCAAAGTCTGATTTCCCCAGATTTCTTACGTGTCGGGACCAAATTAGAGACCCATTTGGAAAAATGCAATGGAACTATGATTTTGGCATCGTACATTTTTTTGATTTCCTTTTCTATCAGAGGGAGAAACTTGGGATTTATCCTCCTAAGTTTCTGTCTGAATGGTTTTTGGTCTTCCTTTATTGGAATTCTGTGTTGTATGATGCTGGTATCATAAGCTTTCAAATCCTCATAACCCCATGCAAAGACATCCGAATATTCTTTGAACAACTCAATGTATTTGAGTTTTTGCTCTGGGGGTAATGATTTAGACAGTTTGACTATCCTGGGTTTCTCTTCAGTCCCTATATTACAGTCTTCTACCTCTTGTCCATGTGCTTCAATTTTGGGTTTTTTGGCTACGTCGTTAAAATCAAACAAGTCCTCTAAAGGAACTAGACCCCTAGGCAAAACATTGCTTTTCAAATGTAAAACATCGGCATCCATTTTGTCATCTCCTAATTCTCCTTAGGGATGATTTTAAGGATGGAAATTTATTTTAAAATGTAGAAACCTTGGCGAATCTTACTAATCCTTCATATGGAAACTATAAATGTTTGGCGATATTTTTGTAAAAATATTCAAATTTATAAGGATTTTATATAGTTTTTATAAAATTTTGGCGATTTTTAAGGTAAAATAATTTTATCCTATAGAATTTGGGCAAATCATTTTTAAAATAGCGAATCTCATTTTTGGAAAAACCATGGAAAATTATCCCATGAGCAAAATTTAGCCCCTAAAATCATCCATGATTCTTCTGAATCTACGCTATTTACACTATCAATCTCAAAATCTGATCTATTTACATTCTCATCTTCGTTCTCTAAATCTATATTTGTACATTCAAAATCGTTTTTACACTGCAGAAAGTCTTCGATTTGATCATCATTACCAAACACTTGCTAGTACCTGATATTATCGGGAACGGTTGGTCTGCATTTCACCTCCACAGTGTACAGGTGAGTCGAGCAGAAAGGAATCTTACATGTGGCTACTGACGTAGCCAATCCATTCGCAAGAATGTTTTGTCCCCTTGGCATTACCTGCAAGTCAACTTCAGTGAAACATCTAAGGGCATCAAGAACGACATTCCTATAAGCTCTAAGACGTGGGTGTTTTGCAACGTACTCACCTTTGATTTGCTTGATTATCAACTCAGAATCACCTCTTACCATAATCTGTTTAGCACCAACTCTTTTCAAAAGATTCAGACCGAGCATCAAGGCTTCATACTCAGCAATATTGTTAGTGCATTGGAAATTTAATTTGTAAGAATGGTTTTCTGAATACCTATTCCTGTGATTATGCAGCCAAACTCCTGCTCCAGCTCCTTCTTTGCTCACTGCTCCATCAAAATCCATGCTCCAAAAATCTACCGGTAACTCTTCAATTATTACGTTTTTCATCCTTGCTACCTCAATGGTTTCTTGGCCATCATCTTGACTCGATGTATCGTCTGCCAGTTGAGTATCTTGTTCTCCTGTGTCACCATCATTGTACAAGATAAAAGAATCCAAGTCGGAATGCGCAGAGTAGAGGGGATAGTTGTGCAGTTTTTCTTGGCTACTGACCATGTATTTCATCAACGTTTCTCTGTATAGACTTCTTTGTTGCTTGAAAACTGGGATAGTGGCATAAGACATATCTAGCTGCAAGGTTCCTCTCAACTTATCCCCCCAAGACCGGGATAGCAACATTCCATACTTTGGAGGGATGTCTGCAACTACCACATCCATTACCATGCTCTTCGCAGGGATCTGAACCAAGGTGATGCATAGGTCCTTGATCAAACCAATACATCTAACTTTATTGGAGTCGAATGAGTGTAAATCCTTGTAATGTCTGGTGACCTCTAGTCCCAGTTTATCCATTACTGCTTTAGATATCAGATTGTGGGAAGCACCCAAATCCAACATAGCGTTATGCAAGATCAGGTCATGTATGTTTAGACTGATGTAAAAAGGAGCGACATCACCAGTATCATCTCGACCATCTACTTCAGGTCCAAAAAGAAGTTTGGGTTGATCATCAGTAAGGTTCACAATGTCTGAATGATTTGCTGATCCAATGGTTAAGGCCTTCGTGCCTATGTCAGGTTCAATGGTCAGTTCTTTAATCACCTGTGAACGATAAACGTCTTTGTTCATCAAATCAGAAAGTGGGATGGGAATTTTTACTTTGGCCAATTCCCCCTCAAGGATGAAAGGTGTAGGAGCCCTGCCTTGGCTCATCAATTCTGGTTTTTCCACCACACTCTTCTGGCCAGAAGTACTTGGGGGATTAATAGGTGAAACCTCGGGCTGTGACGATCTTTTTAGAATAGTAAGGCTTTTCTTCGTAGGAACTTCAACAATACTCTTCTCTGGAATCTTCTCAGCAGATGGCTCAGAGGCCTTCTTGGTTTCGACTACCTTCTTCATTTCAATCGTCTTTTTTGGGGACCTCCCTTCTGCCTTTTTACTCCGCAGGTTATACTGCTGGTGTACCTCCAAAATGGAATTTTCAAATGCCTGTTGTTTTGCATCTTCAACTTCTTTACTTACTTTTGTTTGATTGAGAAGAAAAATTTCTTTCTCTTCTTGGGTAAGGAAAATAGCCTCGTTATCATGAATGTCCATGAGATTTATGTGAGTATCCTCCAATTCTTCGATTACTTCCTCCCCTTCATCAACATAATTTTCTTGTAGGGGAGGTCTGATCTGCTGATCTGGATCCCTCTTCTCTCTTTGATCCCTAGGATCTCTCTGTCTGATTTGGGGAGGGTTTCTCCTAAAGTTAGGATTTTGAACCTGAGGAGCTGGTGGGTTTTCTCTTGAAGGATTTCTGTCTGTCACAGTAAGTCTTTCCATCATTCTTTCCATTTCTCTGGACAAAGAATCCAATTTTAAATCTAAGGTTGACGTGGAAGGTTCTTCTTTGATTGTGGCTCTCCTCTTTGACCTCTGACATGCCCTTTTTGCCAACAAATTGGCCTCCACACTTACTACACTTTTCTGCATGTCTTCCAGGGTGGTAGAATTTCTTTCCCTTAGTTGGTATGACATGTCAGCGTCAAAGACATAAGGGAATTTTATCAAGGCCAAACCCTGTGGGGGTTTGATTTCAGCCGATATTGCATTGTACAGGTTATTGAAACGAGTGCAGTAATCTTGCACTGTTTCACCTTGATTTCTTATGATATTTTCGTATTCTGAAAAAATTTGCAAAGGGTTTTTCTTTAACTCCCATCTGTCTATAAAACTCCTTTGGAATGCGGTGAGGTCAAGGACTGAGGCGACATGCAACCCTTTATACCATTTTTTAATGTCACCTGTCAAACTTTGGGCAAACAATCTCATTTTAACGTCAGCTTCATCTACTTCATGCAGATCATAATAATCATTCATTTTATCTACGTGCTGTTGTGCGCTCAAAGGTCCTGTTGCATCGAACTGTGGGAGTCTCGTTTGGTAGTCTTGGGTCATGGCATGAAGAGGCACAACCAACAACAAGGGAGCATATCGAGTCACCATGATGTGTGGAGGAGGTGGGATAACAGACTAGATGACCGGTGAGGTGGTGACTGAAGACGAGGACACGGAGGGACTGGATAGCACTGAGGGAGTGATTTGCGGTTTCGCAGTGGGGGACAGAACTTAAGGGGTTCAGGGTTGTAAAACAGTTGGGTCAAAAATAATTACAGTCACAAAACTATTGGACCGTGTTCTAACCAGGCTTTGTTGTGGAAAGGTATCAAGGTCGGGGTTTTGAAAGGTAAGAGGTTCCCCCGAAAAGGAAAGGGACTTATGCAAGGGAGTATGACTCATTGAGCTTTCAGCTACGGTCTTTTTCCTGAGTAACTGTTCTGGGTTGTCTATCACTATCGCAGGTTATGGGTCTGGATGAGATCGAGTATAAACTTTCTTAGGAGCCAGATTTCTTTTTGATTTTTTATATATATGCTTTTTAGTTTTATGAGTCCAAAAATAATATGTACAAATTTCAATCAACCTATAAACATTACTTTCTTCTCAAAATTGCAATCTTTCAGGAACAAACTTTCTTTTTAGGGAAAAGAAAAAGTGAAATTATAAATTTTTATATGTTCTTCCCAAGTGGAGTCGCCACTATGTTAACACTTGGTAAATTTCCTAGAGGTTGACAGCAGAAGAAATCTACTAAGGTAACTTTATCCAACCACTTTCGAAGCTGGGATCTATCCCTTCCAACTTCAGAGAGGGATCTCTCTATATGATTTAGCTATGTTTTCCAACTTTAAATATTAGGCTAGGTAAAGAGATAGGTCGGTTTTGTTGTCAAAGTATTTTTTCGAATTGGTTGAGACAGTCTACACATCCATTGGGCTATGGGGTCTGTGTTTAATAAAATATGAAATACAAACCAGAAACGCAAAGGGAAACTTCCACAGGGCGAGATAATATAAACACTGGATCTTTCAGTAGCTTAAATGATAAACAACAAAAAATATGAGAAAGATAATTTCAACAAAGAAGAAGTTAAGAATTTCTTTATTGAAAACACCAGAAGATAGAACACTAAAATCTTTCGAGTCAGAAACAGGGTATATGAGATAAATCCTGCAACATTCGTTACTCTTAAAGATTAGATTCAAAACACAATATGATAACAAAGCGAGAATAACATTCAACTTAGAGAGAAAAACATCACTAGTGAATACACGCAAGAATCCTGTAAAAGTGCCTCCTTTTTTATTAATGGAAGATCTCTTCAAAAATATTACAGTCTGATAGCGTCAGGGTGTGAAGATCAATCACCACTCAATACTTTGAAAGGTGAAGTATTTATAACTCAAATACAAATGATCCTGTCATTAATGACCAGGACATGCTAAATCTATTTTTAGCCTAACTAACTTAACAAATTTCCTAAATTTAGGAACTGCTTGATGATGTGGTTTAACTGCACGTTGATTTCTGGGTGGGCCATTGATGAAGCCTCTGCACGACTTCATCTGACTGGACATCTAACTGGACCTAGACAAATCATCTGATAATCGATCAGATCACAGAGTTCCTCCCATCTAAGATGACTGGGCACGTTGACTTTGAGCAGCCTTCGATACACTTCGTCCATCTCTGTGTACTTGGTGAATGTAGGCTTGGTGAGGAAAATGTATCGAATCTCATGTTGGATGCTGATGTCCCACTGAAGGGCATCTAGAAATGCTTTGCCCGTGATTCTCCCTTGAATCCCTGAAAACTTTGAACTGTCCTTAGACACCTCAGCCAATCTCTTTTTGTAATCTGGGAGTGTCATTAATTTATCATTAATTACCTTCAGACCAGGTAGACCTTTCTTCTGGAGAGCCTCAATCATACTGAAGAATCTTTGTACCCCTAGGTCCATGGCCTGAACCTTTTCTTCCAATTGAAGCATTAATCCTCACTTGGTCAGAACCCTTTTGACCTCAAGGATGGTCTCTGTTCTGTCTTCAATATTCAGCTCTTCCAGCTCTTCTCTGGTCTTAGAATTGAGGAACTTGATGATCTCGTTTGCCTGTGTTGGCATGTCTTCCAATTCTACTCTGATCTTCTCAATGGCCTGTTTGCTCCTCTAGACCAATTCATTTTGCTAAAAAATGATTTGGATCATGGGCCATATCTCGTTCATGGACTTAGTGATGTTTGTCCATACACTCTCTTTCACCTCGGCCAATATCTTTCCTGCCACTATTTTCTTCTGGAGCTGCTATAAATCCTTCTTGAGCTGCTTTGTCACCTGCTTTTCCTTGGAGAGGCTGGTCTGGAAGGAAGATTTGAGTTCCTGAAGGTTCTCAATCTCCCTTTTAAACCTGCTGATTTCTGTTTCCTACAGGTTCATTTTTTCCATGGACTTAGCCAGGTCGGTTGTCTTCTCCTGGGATGTCAATGGAGTTGCAGATGGGATTTCTGTCACTGATGCTGTGCTCACTCTTGAAATTGGAATAGCACTCAATGGAATGAATTCCATTGGCTTCAATTTCTCTTTCTCTTTTAATATTTTTTCTATCTCAGCTTCCATTTCTTTGAGCTGTGCATTCTCTGCCTGGAAGAAGACGAACAAGTATGCTACTACCGATGAGTATCTGAACATGCCTTCCATGCTGAAATTCACGAACTGTTCGTGAATATTGTCTGCCAAGAAGGTGCTGAAATCAAACTGTTTCATGGGCTTTTCATCGGTGGAGAAGATGGATAGAAAACCCATAATCGGTTCATCTACCCACTGATCAGAATAATATCCTAATAAAGCACAAAGGGATGAGATGACATGGTTTCCTTTAGTTGAGAAAATGGAGGATGGGTAAGGAGGATTTGTGGAGGGAAATTGAGCAGATGGGGAAAGGAAAAGCTCGAATATTTGAGCTCTTTGGAGGAATGTCATTTTCTGGTATAATTCAGTAAGAATTTCCAGGTCGAAAGGTTACGCAGAGTCGACTCGGGGAATTTGCATCATCTGGTCTATGGATTCGGGCGTGATGAGGAACAGGATCTCTCCAGACGAAGAGATGATGGCTCTTTGCTCGGGGATATAATGGGCTTGAAACTTGAGAGCAAACTCGGGAAAATGGTGGATCTGAGGGAAGAGGTATAGGGGTAAATTGGACTCCCAGAGTCCAATTTCATCACTCTGGTCCAGGAAAACTTCCCTGAGCCACGACTGGAGGTATGAGAAATCAAAATCGCATTTAGTATCTGCGATTAATCGATCTTTTTCGACCAGTGGGATCCTGTCCAGGTCGATAGGAGGCGAGAGAAACAGATTCTCCTCTCCTTCTGCTTGTTTGGATTTTGGCGCCATTTCTACAACAGTACCTGCAATAAAACACAACGTTAGTGAGGGTGACTGACTGTGGATGAGGGCAACGGATTGTAACAGAGGAGTAAGTGATGAATTTCTTTGGTGAGATGGGTGAATAGAGAAAGTAAGGGGAATAACGGTAGTTTTAAGTAAACGGGGGTCGGTTGGTCACGGAAGACAGGTCAGCTGGATAACGGATAGGTTATCCAGTAATAAATGGCCAACAGTTCATTTTGAGGGTGAGATGGCGAGTGACGGTGCTGAGGGATACGGATGGGTGACATGGAGGCTATCGATTGGAGGTAAAATTCATAATAAGGGGCTTGCTACGAGCGAATAGGGGGGAAGGACTGACAACAGTTATGGGATATGATCAGTTCGGGAAAGGTGGAAGGTGACGTCTAGAAGTGACGGAGGTCTATCAGATAGTAGATGGTGAGGGGACTTGATGCAATAGATCGATGCCACATATAACAAGGGACCCACCAGAGGAAGAGAACCAGTCCAGACCCACCCCCTCAGTTAAAAGCAAATCATCCAGGGGGGTCCGAAATCCATTTTGGGCCGTTGATCTGCGCGCCCGTTTCTGAGCCGCATATCTCTGCATTCTGTTTATCACTCATTCTGTACCCCCCCCCTCCATTAAAGGCAGAATGGATGGGGGGGTCCGGAATCCAACGCTGACCGTAGATTTGAGCGCTCAATCCAGAGCTGTCCAGATGCACGCAAGTCTTATCATCGATTTCGGACCCCCCCCAGTTAAAAGTAGAACGGTCGCGGGGGGGGGG
>CBVK0101254027.1:0-15881 GCA_900067695.1 Picea abies
TCTGACCTCGTTGTTAGACGTAAAGCATGACACTGTGTGATCCTTGCTTCTAACCTGGTTGTTAGACGTAAAGCAAGATGAGTTATGCTTCTGACCTAGTTGTTAGACATAAAGCATAATGTCGTTGATTCCTTGCTTCTGACCTAGTTGTTAGACGTAAAGCAAGATGAGTCATGCTTCTGACCTCACTGTTAGACGTAAAGCATGAAGTCGTGTGATCCTTGCTTCTGACCTAGTTGTTAGACGTAAAGCAAGATGAGTCATGCTTCTGACCTCACTGTTAGACGTAAAGCATGACGCTATGTGATCCTTTCTTATGACCTTGTTGTTAGACGTAAAGCAAGATGAGTTATTCTTCTGACCTAGTTGTTATATGTAAAGCATAACGCCACTGATTTCTTGCTTCTGACCTAGTTGTTAGATTTAAAGCAAGATGATTCCTTGCTTCTAACCTCGTTGTTAGATGTAAAGTGAGATGTTGATGTATTCCTTGCTTCTGACCTCGTTGTTAGACGTAAAGCAAGATGAGTCATGCTTCTGAGCTAGTTGTTAGACGTAAATCATGACGTTGTGATTCCTCGCTTCTGACCTAGTTGTTAGACATAAAGCGAGATGATGATATTACTTGCTTCTAACCTAGTTGTTAGACGTAAAGAAAGATGTGATTGACACTGACCTACCAGCTTAATCATTGTGACATTGAGCTAGTGTAGTACTGTGATGTGCCAGCCTAGTGGTGTGATGAGGTATCATTTTTACTGATACATGTTTGATGCAGATGATGATAGAATTCCTTCATGAATGATGATGCTGTTGTTGAAGAAAAATTCTAATGACTCGTAAATGTGATAGACAATGGTTCAAGATAATATTGACGATACTGTCCCCCAGATGCCACTGATGATGCAGACCTCTCTCGCCTGATGCTGATGAAGAATACCCTTCTTGTTAAGGGGGATTGTTGAAATAATGTAACTACAAAGAGAATTCTTATTATTATTGTGTTATTGGATTAAATCCCCATTGTGGATTAATCATGTCATTATTATTATTGGATTAAATCCCCANTGTTATTGGATTAAATCCCCATTGTGGATTAATCATGTCATTATTATTATTGGATTAAATCCCCATTGTGGATTAATCATGTTATTATTATTATTGGATTAAATCCCCATTGTGGATTAATCATGTGATTATTATTGTTGTTGTTGTTGGATTAATCCCCATTTAGGATTAATCATGTCGATAATTGTATAAGGACCAAATCACCTTTTGCAGATTGGTCATCGAACAATTACAAAGGGAAGAATAAGAAGTCGGCCCCAACAGTTATAATGGAAGACCCAGAATTAATTAAAGGTGGGTTTGCCCACCCAGAGTGAGAGGTTGGCCCTGCCATATGGTGACCTTTCACACGTGCCAAGTTGATATAAATAAGAGGCTAGTGCCTCACTTCTAACACACAACTCACTTGCTCATTATCTTATGAGGCAAGCTGCAATTACAAGTTGGAGAGAGGAGAAGAAGAGTGGCACATCTCTTGGGGAGGACCTTCTGTATTGGTTTGAGTTATCTCTTGAACACTGTATAAGCTATTTATGATAATGAAGTTTTTGTCAGGTTTTCTTCCCCTAGAGGGTTTCCCGGGATAAATGTTGTGTCTCTTTTGAATGTGTATTTCTCAATAATCTTGTTCTTATTATGCTCTTATCTATTGAAATTCAAAGAACTATAATAATGGCATAAACATTAACACTCTTCATATACTTCTTCAAGATGACATCTTCTTGATTTCTTAAGTGTTGCTTCTCCATCAAAGGTCATGTCCCTGCTGATTTCAATGTGGCAGTGACCAGGTGTGTATATTCTGAAGGCCTTGGAAACCTCACAATATCCCACAAATATTCCCTTCTTTCCAGAGGGTTCCAGCTTGTTTCTTTTCTCTTTTGGTATATGAATAAACATTGGACAGCCAAATATTTTTAGGTGGCTTACCTCTGTCTTCTTTCCGGTGAACATCTCTTCTGGTGTCTTGATCCCAAGTGTGCTATGGGATAATTGGTTCTGCACATAAACAGTTTCCATTGCTACTTCTTCCCATAAGCACATAGGAGGATCTTGATCATGGATCATAGTCTTCACAGCTTCCAGTATGGTTCT
Organism: Picea abies; assembly: GCA_900067695.1. NCBI lineage: Eukaryota > Viridiplantae > Streptophyta > Pinopsida > Pinales > Pinaceae > Picea > Picea abies. Next base: position 2,164 of record CBVK0101254027.1, read on the forward strand.
GTTCTTTCGTTCAGCTACACCGTTTTGTTGGGGATCTTGATCCCAACATATTTGCAGAAGTTCATGAACTCTTTTGAGGTATATTCTCCTCCATTATCTAACCTGAGTATCTTAATCTTCTTTACAGAAAGTTTCTATATCAAGGCTTTGAATTAATTGAACTTGTTGAACACTTCAAATATATCCAAGTCTTTACGAGAATAATCATCAATGAATGATACATAGTATACATACCCACTAATGGAGGATGATGGCATTGGGCCACACACATCTGAATGGATGAGTTATGGGAATCCTTTTGTCTTGTTGTCTCTCTTCGGAAATGGGTTCTTGATGTTCTTCCCTTGTGCACATTCATTGCATACGCCTTCATGGTCACCTTTGAGTTCTGGTAAACATGTGACTGCTTTGCATATGTATGGTAGCACCTTGTAGTTGAAGTGAGCTAATCTTCTATGCCAATATTCTTCAATGGTGTGGGTTATGGCAGCTTATGAGTGACCCTTTAGCTTATGCAAGCTAGCTTCTTCTCTTCCAATGATGATTGCTTCATCTATGGTCTCTTCTTTATCATGTTTCCTTTTGCAACCTTCACTATAGCTTCTTCAGGGTTATTACATGTGACCTGGAGCAAGGTCAAAAAAACAACAAGCAAGAGTAATATCCCTCTGATGATATAAAGGAATAGCATGAACAATCATCCTAGTAGATCCTTTAGAGCTATCACTTATAATTTATCTAAAGCAAAGGTTAAACGTAAGGAATACAATACAAACTGAGGTCAAGACTCTCATAGTGTTGTGACCAACAATTCTTCCATGGCAACCTGAAACTAACACACAAGGTCTCTCATAGAGGAGATGTTAGTTGTATCAGGCAAAGCATATACCTCTACATGCTTACATGCTATCAGGTATAATACTTTGCAAAGACTGTTATCTCAACTATAGTCATCAATTTTCCATGTGTACCTTTGAATCTTATCAACTTGATTTAATCAAACCTGGAGCCTTATCTTTAGGAATGAGTTCTTTCTTTTCTTACAAGTCTCCTTCACTCAAGTGATGAGTGATTTCTTCAACCTGTCTTTTGTACTGAGACAATATGTTATCTTGACAAAAGGTTAGGTTAGAGGATAATCTCTATGATCAACTTTTAATCCTTCTAATAATTGGATCATAGCTTCAACATGCAACACTAATAATGTCATGGAAAATAGATGTATATCAGAATAATCACACCTGGGTTGCTTCATTCCTCTGAATGTGTTGGATCTTGAGATCCTTCTGGAGCTATGGCAAGAGATCCCTTCTCCTGCAAATACTCTTTAGGGTTTAACCTTTAAACATATGTGAGTACATACTTATGATGACATTTGCAGGTAGTGGCTCCATCTGGTAGCAGCGGTAATCATTACCTACTCTTAAGAAAACTTCAATGGTGATTGCAACTGGTCTTACAGCTACAACTCCAACTAATGCTGCAACTGGTTCTGAAACTGCAACTGCAACTTAGGGTTTTATGTGGAAACACTAATTTTTCAAACTTCAAATTTTGAAATTCTGATCCAGGGAATGGATGCGCTAGGTTGAGGCGAGTATGCTAGTGTAGTCAGAATTTCAAAAATCCAACTTTTACCCCCTCAAACTTGATCTGTGGATTTCTGGACTGGTGCTTCTGGTTTTTTTGGTACTTCTGGTACTCTGGTTTTCTGGTACTTTTTGAAACTAGGGTTTCACTTTTCGGGAGATCTAGCCACTGAAAATGTGCACTGAAGGTGCCAAAATGATCCTTGGGGGGGGGGTGCAACTTTCTAGGTGGTTTTGGAGCTAAAAAGCTTCACTTTTGCAAAACCCTAATTTTTAGGTACGGTAACAGTGACGTTTTTTCTCTTGCGAAATATGCTTCCCTTAGGTTGGCTCTGATACCATGTTAATGTTTATGCCATTATTAAAGTTCTTTGAATTTCAATAGATAATAGCAACATAAGAACAATATCACTGAGAAAAACACATCCACAAGGGACACAACATTTATCTTGGGAAACCCTCTAGGGGAAGAAAACCCAACAAAAATTCCTTAATATAAATAGCCAATATAATGCCAAGAGATCTTATCCTAAAACATAAAATCCTCTCCCAATATATGCTCCACTCTCTCTCTCCTTTGTCGGTAACAGATCAAAACTTGTCTCTCAAACTGAGCAAGTGAGTTGTTATCAAATGAGGCACTAGCCTCCTTTATTTATACAAGTTCTAGCACATGTGAAGTGTCTCTTGTTATCAAATGAGGCACTAGCCTCCTTTATTTATACAAGTTCTAGCACATGTGAAGTGTCTCTTCACTGGCAGGGTCGACTTCTTCATCTGGGTGGGTAAACCCACCTTTATTATATTTCTGGGTCTTCTTATTAACTATTGGGGCCGACTTCTTATTCTGCCTATTATAATTGTCTGTTGACCAATCCGCAAAAGGGGTTTTGGTCCTATTACAATATTCGACATGATCAATCCACAATGGGGATTGATCCTATAAATAAAATATCAATAATAATAAGAATACTCTTTGTAGTTACATTATTTCAACACTTCCTTCTTTCTATCTAGACATTCATAGGATTTCTGTCCATTTTTTCCACAAACAAAACATTTTATTTCTCCACCTCTGCCTCTTCCTCTTCCTCTGGTTCGAGGAAAAGTATTTCTATCAACATATTGCCCTTTCTGTGAGCTTCCTCCTCTCTCATGTTGAGTTTGAGTTTTGTTTCCCTCTTCTTGAGGTCCCTGAGTTCTATCTTGGGCAATTGTCTTTCCTCTGGATTGACTTCTGCCTCGGCCTCTTTGACCTTGCTTTCGGCTCAACTTCTCTTCATCTTTTAGAGCCATCTGATAATCATATTATACAGTACGAATGATCATCATGCTCATATCATCTTGAATGTCATATCTCAAACCATTCATGTACTTGGAAACCTTTTCATCATCATTTTCCTGATGACCTACTCTGATGTTTAGTTTGTAGAATTCTTCAGTGTACTCTTTCACTGACATCAACTTCTGTCTCAAATTCTACATTCTCTTAAAGAGAGTAATTTGATAATCTTTGGGTATGAATTTTGCTTTCATCTTCGCAACCATTCTATCCCAACTCTTGATTTCTTGCTTGCCTTTGTAGCGTCTTTCATCTTGCAGTTCATCCCACCACAATGTTCCATGCCCTTTAAATCTGGTGACAGCATGTTTGACCTTCCGGTCTTCCTCAACATCCTCATAGTCGAAGTATTTGTCTAGAGCTCTAATCTAGTCTAGAATCTCTTCAACATCTAGGTTTCCTTCATAAATGGGAATCTCCATCTTTGTCGTGGAAGTTATCCTTGCAACAACCCTAAATAGGCATTCGTCTACAACGTCTTTGACTGCGACTTCTTCTCCATGTCCATCTTCATTCTCACTATTAGCCTCACTGATATCCCTAGTGTCGATTCTGTGCCTCTGTGTTGTATCCATGGCATCAATCCTGGCATGTAGTTCACGCATTTCCCTTTCCACTGTTGGATCAGGCATTGGTCTATATCTTCTTCTCAACAGCATGGCTGAGAAATATTTCTTCTTTCTCTACTACAGAAAGCAAAGATCTTTTTTTGTGCTCTGATACCAAATTGGTGCAGACACCCAAACCCTCAGATCCAAGGTCTGCGCAGGATCGTTCTAATCTTCCCTTTGAGTCTGATTGACTCTTTGTTTCCCCTTTGGAAATACCTTTTACACACAACAGTGTATCCACGGGTCCTTATGGGCGTGCTCACACGATCAAACACTAAGTATCAACCCAAATATCCTTACCTGAAAATAGGATCACGTCCTTCACAAATTCGGGACTTCGGGTTTCGCGACTTCGTGACTTCTCCTTCCGAATTAATCGACCCTTCAACTGTCGAAACCTGAAATGTCGATACACCGAAATTGTTATCGCGTTTCGCGATTTCAGGAATCTTGGAACAAAGAACCCCGATATCTTGTCCTTGGAAATCTCGAATCTCGACAGGTTCAGCAAAGGCTAGCCCCACAATGGACTTCTCACCTTTTCGGAATTTTGGACTTCGTGATTTCATGAATCCAAATGCAAGGATCTCCATCCTTCGACTTCTGAACCCCGAAACAGTCCACAAGGTTTGACTCCACCAATTTGACAAGGACACGCCACTTGTCCACTCAACAACTTCCTATCTCTGACTCAGACTCCTTCCACATGTCACTCTTTTGGGTTTTCAAGACTCTCACTTCCAAAACATTGTCTCCTCTGTCTCCCGACACCCAAAGTGCTGAAATCCCAAAATTTTAATCCAATTCCTATCGTGACTCACGACTTCGGGACTTTCGTTTCGCTATGCTCAACTCCTCGTCATTAGGATCCCCGAAATGTCAAAATGATCTAATAGCTTGTGCAAAGCACAATCAACGGTCCACGTTGATTCTGGATCCTATAGTGGTAAGATCGCCTACCTCTAACAACCCTGCAACTTCCATGGATCCTACAGTCCTCATGATTTCAGGATTTCTCCATAGAGAATTTTGACCGCTCGTTCCCTCCTTGGAGGTTTTTTTGAAATGGACAAAGTATCAGTTCACCTACACTTGACCTCTACAAAGTGACTTCTCTTTGGCTCCCTTTGAATTATTTTAAAGGAACTAACCCTCCTAAGCTTTCTTTGCAAAATCAAGTCTTCAAAAAGACTCCTGCACGCACTCCTTCCAGCAATCCCTCGAATACTTTTAGGTATTCGATTCTCTCAACTCTGTGCACTTTCCTGCAATATCACCCCATCAATTCACCCCTTAGTTGAGAAGTCTTGGACTTCCAACCAGTCTGCACACACCTTGCACAGCTTCTATGCTTTGCTTGCACTTCTGTGGAAATGAGAACAACAGTATCTCTCCTGAACTTTCAAAGATAAAATTTGAACCTTCGTAAACGCACTCCTTGTGGATGATTTCACTGCACTCCTTGCAGGAACTTCTCACTCAGGTTGAGAAACAATTGAAACTCATTCTCTCTCTCTCAGACTTCAAACATTTAACATGAAATCATACATTCACACAATATTAAAGCAAATGCATAACAGAGAGAATAAACAACCATAAGTATACCATTCAGCATGTATACACAGAAAGCATCATAACACCATGAATCTGAATCAAAGATTTATATATTAATTCAAAACTTTTGTACATGGGTTATTCTCTACAACTTTTTGCTACAACTCTCCTCTTTTTCTCTATGCTCAATGATCTCTCTCTAATGTTACAATGATACAAAGGTGAAGGTGTCAATAGTCGGTTTTCCCTCCTACTTCCTAAACTGTCTAATCTGGAACTTAAATATACCTACTTCCCTTAACTATGCATAAATGCCTCCACCTACTACAAATGAGAGAAAATCGTTCAAGATCTGTTTAAAACATACAAGTGTGCTTCCTCTTAACTATTACATTTAATATCTACGCATTTAAACTTTCAAAAGCATTTTCAACATGTGCAAAATGCGTTGGCACTTGTCCTGGCTATCTTCCACCTCCACGCTCGCTTGCTGCTGGTGATGCTCCTACATCACTCGATCTCCTCGCGGTGTGTTGTACTAGGGTACCTAGTTATATTGTGTGGGTTCATATTGTGGTTGCACATTATTATACTATTTTTGTGCATTGTTGTATTGTTGTTGTGCATTGTTGTATTGTTGTTGCGCACTGTTGTATTGTGGTGGTACCTGGTTGAACTGAAGTGTATCTTGTCTTGTCATTATTTATGCTTGCACCCTATACGTATCTAAAGTTCTTTCTCTGATCATCTCCAGCATTCTACAATCCTTATCATCATGACCCACTGATTTGAAAAAATTGCAATATGAACTTGCATCATTAGACAATGATATGGATCATGCCCATGTGTTTTACAAATCTTTCACCATGGTCCTTCTGTTTGCAAGGGGTTTGGCACCCTTGTTGCCATGTACTGTGCAAAATTTGGACATTCATTTTTATGGTGTCCTTTTGTCCTGCATAGCGTACACCAAACAACCTCTCTTTTCTCTTTTCCCTTATTCTGGTTAAGTTGAAATGTTAGATTATTCAAATCCTCCTTTAGCTCCTCTATTGTTGGATATGTCTGTTGATATTGGTTCTCTTCTAGTTGTAAGGTTTCCTGCAGAACCTCTTCCTGGGTTTGGAACTTTTGATGTCTTAATGGGTATTTCAAGTGTGGTAACAATGAAATACCTCCTAGTCTCCTATATATACCAAGGATACCTTTTCATTTGGAATCATCTTGTATTGGGAAATATATGTGGTGTATAAGGAGGTTTCCCTCTCAAAGAGGCTTATTATCTAAAATTCTCTCTTTCTCAAGGAGTTGAGTACTTATTCTAAGGTTTTTCTATGCTATCTTGGTATTTGGTTCCTAGCATTTGGTATCAGAGATGGAAGTCTTGGGGATTCACCACTACATCTGAAACACCTTGGTATTTTAGCTATAACCTTTTTTATATGGTGTTTCAAAAGGAACCCCTTGGAGGATACTTATTATATGGATCAAGGTACGTTGGGTTCAATTTTCAGCTCCTCGGGCCTTATACTTTTGGAGATATATCCTGTGTAAGATAGGGTTCTGGAATCATCCTGACTTTAGTCATTGCAGAATTGTCACTATGAAATTTTTTCTGTAATGTTTCAAACCCTGAAATACAGAGACTATTCATAGAAATTATTAAGGTATATATGATAAAAATTTCATCTTTTGGTTCTTCTTAAATTTTTTAGATACACCCTGTGGAAGAAAGGGTATCTGACTAGTCCAAATAGATACACCATGTGGAAGAAAGGGTATTTGACCCTGTGTTCCAGGTAAAACAATCATAAATTATTCCTACAGTATCCAAATTGAGTGAGACAAGTTTCAATGGATAGTGGACAACCTGTAGTATTTCTGGTACAATTTTCAGAATTGTATATCAATTATTTTGTGTGAGGCACTCTATACAAGTGAGATCTCCTGGAAGGGAAAAAAATAAGAAAGTTTTGGGTAAGATACCATAACTTCCACTTGTCTCATCCAATTTTGATCATACATGTGGAATTGTAGAGAAGAAATATCAGAGAACTACAAAAAATAAATTGTCATACCAAGAAGGGCCAAAATTTTGGAGATACAACAAAAGAAAGATCATCTAGCAAAACCACCTCAAAATCAAGGTTTAAAAGTGATACTTGGCCAACATGCCACCAAAAAAGGGAACTTCTACACCAAATAAGCCTCTAGAAAATCCTACTTGGACTCTTGATGAAGGTGAAGAAATGTGCAGAGACATAAATGATTTACAAAAAAATACAGTAACTAAAAGATGTTAGTGTTCCTCCTAACATCAGGCCTTACAAATACCCTTATGCCCAGAAGAGTGAAATTGACCGTATGGTTGAAGAAATGTTAAAGACTGAAATTATTAGACCTATCCAAAGTTCTTACTTTGCACCGGTGCTATTGGGACTCAAGAAAGATGGCTCATGATGTATGTGTACAGATTATAGAGAGATCAACAAGATCACTATTAAATATAAGTTTCCCATTCTCGTTATTAATGAATTGTTAGATGAACTACATGGAGCAATATATTTCACAAAGTTGGATCTTCGTTCAGGGTATCATCATATTAGAATGAAGGAAGTACATATCCCAAAAATATCATTCTGAACTCACAAAGACCATTATGAATTTTTGGTCATGCCTTTTGACCATACAAATGCACCTTCCACATTCCAACAGTTGATGAATTCCATTTTCAATCCCTTCCTTTGAAAATTTTTGTTAGTATTTTTTGATGATATACTAATCTATAGCAAGTCTTGGGAGGATCATGTGCGACATGTTGACAAGGTACTACAACTGCTAAAGGAGCAACAACTATATTCCAAACCATCCAAATGTTTCTTTAGTGTAAAGAAGGTAGAGTATTTGGGTCATATTGTATCTCATGAAGCTATCAAGGTAGACCCTAACAATATTAAGGCTATGATAGACTTGTCGATTCCCGAAACATTGAAGAATCTTAGAGTATTTTTGGGTTTGACAAGTTACTACCGAAAGTTTGTTCAGAACTATGGAAGAATAGCAGCACCTTTAACGACATTAACTAAGAACAATGAATTTTCATGGACTCCAAATGCAACTCAAGATTTTGAACAACTTAAAAAGGCGATGTGTAAATATCTTGTCTTAACCACACCATACTTCACAAAAACATTTATTGTGGAATGTGTTGCCTCGGTAAATGGAATTGGTGTTGTCCTAATGCAAGAAGGAAGACCCCTATATTTTGAATGTCGGCCACTCAAGGGAAAGGACTTACACAAACCCATTTATGAGAAGGAAATGATGGACAAACTTCATGCATTGAAGAAATGGCGCCCTTACCTAATAGGTAGGCACTTCAAGGTCAAAAAATATCATGATAGTCTTAAATACTTCTTGGAACAAAGACTATCTTTAGAAGAATAACAAAAATGGGTGACCAAGATATTGGGTTATGATTTTGAAATCATCTATAAAAAAGGGAAGCAAAATGTTGTGGAAAATGCACTCTCAAGAAAGGATGAATATGTTGAAGCCTTTATCTGTGTTATATCGATCATCCAACCCGATTGGATAATGGAAGTGAGAAATGAATGAAAGAATGAGGAAAATGTGTGGACGCTCATTCAAAGGTTTCAGCAGGATTCCAATGCATCAGATACATTTAGATGGAAAAATGATTCACTATGGTAAAAATATCACTTATATTTATGTAATAAATCCCAACTCAAACAAAAATTACTATTGGAATTTCACATCTCTCTGGTAGGAGGGCTCTTGGGATTTTTCAAAACCTACCATAGGGTCAAGAAGGAATTTTTTGGGATGGCCTTAAAAATGATGTTCAAAGGTTTTTGGCAGAATGTTTGTTTTGCCAACAAAATAAGGTGGAAACAATTAAGACCCCAAGTCTTTTACAACCATTAGAAATCCCAATTCAGTGTTGGGAGGAGGTTTCCATGGATTTCATCATAGGATTACCGAATTCTAAAGGAAAGAGTGTCATAATGGTGATTGTTGATAGAATGAACAAGTACACACACTTTTGTGCACTCTCTCATCCCTTCAAAGCCATTACATTTTCCACTACATTTATGGAGACAGTTCAAAAGATACATAGAATCCCAAAGATTATTGTAAGTGACAGAGATCCCATCCTCACTGGACATTTTTGGACAAAATTATTTTATTGTTTGGGGTCAATTGGCTCATAGCTCATCCTATCATCCTCAATCCGATGGAGAAAGCGAGATAGTGAACAAATTTCTGGAAGGTTACCTTCATTGCTTTGTCTCTGATAAACAAACACAATGGTTCAAATGCTTACCCTTGGAAGAATGGTGGTATAAGACTTCCTTTCATACTGTAAAAAAAAATGACACCATTTATGGCACTCTTTGGATACCACCCTCCTTCCATAACTTCTTCTCTAAAATAAAAATATAAGGTTCAAGCAGTGGAAGATCACATCGAGCATCAACAACAAGTTATCCAAACCTTAAAGGACAACCTGACCATGGTAGAGAATCGCATGAAACAACAAGTAGATCAAGATCGTAGTGAAAGAAGTTTTGAAGTAGGGGATTGGGTGTTTTTAAGACTAAAACGATACAAACAAAATTCCCTCAAGCAAGCCAAGAAGGATAATAAATTATCACCAAATTAATATGGCCCTTATAAGGTGTTGCAAAATGTTGGAGCTATGGCATACAAATTGAAGTTGCCTACATCTTCACGAGTACATCCAGTTTTCCATGTTTCATGCATAAAGAAGGTTATAGGTGACAAGATCCTAGTTCAAACTATATTTCCATAAGTTGACGTGGAAGGAAAAATCATATTGGAGCCTGAAGCTATTACTGACACAAGAATTCACCAGTTGAGGAATAGATCCATTTTAGAGTATCTCATTAAGTGGAGGAAACTACCTGTTGAATATTCCACTTGGGAAGATGAGCCTTTTATACAAAAGCATCCAAAATTACTCAAGCATTGCGAACAACACTTGTCTCAATGGGAGGGGCATGTTAATCCCTAAATAGTGGCTATTTCCCCTTAATTGGGCATATTACATTAGTAATGTTGTTTTATTTATGTCGGCTTGGGTCTATTAGTTGTAATTGTACCTCTTAGTCTCCTATATATACCAAGGAGACCTTTTCATTTGGAATCATCTTGTATTGGGAAATATATTTGGTGTATAAGGAGGTTTCCCCCTCGAAGAGGCTTATTATCTGAAATTCTCTCTTTTTCAAGGCGTTGATTACTTATTCTGAGGTTTTTCTATGCTATATTGGTATTTGATTCCTGACATGGAAAAATTTGTCTTCCAATTACAAAAAGATACAAACAACAATTCCAATTTCACTTGGACAAATTTTTCTTCCAAGTCCAAGAAGATACAAACAACAATTCCAATCGCAGTTTCACAAATTTGTTTTCCAATTCCAAGAATATACAAACAAGAATTGCAATTGCACTTGAACAAATTTGTCTTCTAATTCCAAGAATACACAATTACATACAAACAACAATTCCAATTTCACTTGACAAAGTTGTCTTCCAAATTTTCCTGCAATGGTCTCACAATAGAACAAAAGTATTTATGAATCTAACAGGAACACTAAAAAAAGTAAAACATGTAATGTACCTCAAAAATCACCATTAAAAAAAAAAATTATTTGTACATTTATCCTTGAAAATTTTCGAGATCTCAAGCAAGCAGGCTTCCTGTTAGAAGACTTGAGTCTAAAGGTTTGTTAGAGTCCTTACTGTCATTGACTGTCCTTACCATTCAACTTAGGGTTTCTAATCGACGATATAATGAGTATTTACTCATCACTTCAATGTTTCATTAAGATCCTAAAATTTATAATTACCCTCTTATCTGCTAGTACCTATAACACTACCACAGTCCTAAAAATACAAGCAACTTTGGGGTTTTTATGACCAAAACCCTACATAAAAATATTACCATATGTCTACAATACAATCGACTTGTAATACGGTTTGTTACTCCCATACCTCTATCTAGGATGAATATTCTCCAACATTCTTTTACTAGTCTATTCATTACATTAATAGAGTTGTTCCCATAAAAATAAGTTTCTTCTAAGTTCCTACAGCTTTGTGAAGAAAACAGAGGTCAATTGGGTTTCGGTGATCACAAGTGTTGAACAAAACAAAGGACCCTATTGTTTACTGAAATCTGAAATACAGAACGACTGTGGAACAACATTTCGGGGTTTTGGGATTCAGGGTTTCATGAGTACAAGAGTCGGACATCAATACACAACATTTCCTGAAATTGTGAAAAGATTCCAAGATCTTCGGGGTTTCGGGGTTTGGGATTTTGCGAATAAAGAAACCAAACATCAACAGATATAAACCTCCAAAAAGGCGAAAGAGGAAAGGTGGGTCCCACATTTTGTGATTTTGGGGTTTGGAACTTCACGAGTTCCAGTTTCCAACATCAACATGAACAGACTTTCGAAAATGAGAACATGCCCAACACTTCAGGATTTTGGGGTTCGGAATCCCGCGACTTCAAAAACCAAACATCAAACACAAACAAATCCCGAAATTGCGAAAATAAAAGAATGTGGAACTAACATTTTGGGATTTTGGGGTTCGAAATCCCACGACTTCAAAAGTTGAAACATCAACCATGGACAGTTCCCAAATTGCGAAAAAGAAAGGAACGTGGAACTAACATTTCGGGATTTTAGGGCTCGAAATCCTGTGATTTCAAAATCCAAAACATCAACCACAAACAATTTCTGAAATTGCAAAAAAGAAAGGAACGTGGAACTAGCATTTCGAGATTTCAGGGTTCGAAATCCCACGATTTCAAAAGCCAAAACATCAACCACAAACAATTTCCGAAATTGTGAAAAAGAAAGGAACATGGAACTAACGTTTCATGATTTCGGGGTTCGGGGTTTCAAGATTTCAAATACCAAAAAACAGCGCACAACAACTTCTGAAATGCGAAAACAATAAAAGGGTGTGGAATTAACACTTCGGGATTTTAGGATTCAGATTTTTGGGGTTTCAAATGTCAAACAACAACACCCAACAATTCCCGAATTCCGAAAGCATAAAGACTTAAGAATTTTACAAGCACAGAAGGATACAAAAGGATAAAGGTTTTCTGTAAGGGAAAATCTCTAAATTCATCATAGACCTTGACTAAGGAAAGGGTAGCCCATTCTGAAAAGAAACAAGGAACGCAAAAATCCTCCAAAAGGCGTCGATTCTCAAGATTGTTTTAGCATCCGAAAAAGAAAACAAAAAGGGGTTTCCAAAATTCTTTAACTCTCGAATTTTGTCATTCTATACACATCTAATATATTGTTTTCATATTGTTAGAGAATATTGTTAGATACATAGCATTGGATAAAACATTCGAACAAAAAGTGGGAATAATTCATTACAAATCCAATTTAATCAGATACAATACACTGGATGCAAAAAGGGTCATACAGACAAAGAATGTAACTTATTCCAATTCAGATTCAATAGATACATAACATCAAAAGACATAGCCATTCATAATAGAGAGGGGAAAATTAACATATCTGAATCCAATATGTGGGAATACAAAGGGAACAACCACGTTCCTCCCAACCATAGAACAGGGCAGCCAAATCTACTTGCCTGATTCACCCCCTATCCTAACCATGAATCCATGAGGGCGAACTTGGAAACTCCTCCTCAACAATGTCCTTCAAATACAAAAGTTATCCTCTTGCCTCACACTTACTCAACAGTGCTCGTAACAACAAGGTAATTTTGTTTCAGCAGGCTCCTCTTGCCTCACACTCAATCCGCAGTGTTCATAATAGCTAGAGAGCTCAAAAATATTTTCCTAGCATACTTGGCAGCGTCCTGCCTCCTCACATATGTTATTTATAAAAAACATTGCCCGGGTATTTTTCCCTCCTTTGGGGATTTTCATAGCTTTCTTAATCCATAATTTTCAGGGGTTGCCAGTGGCCAAATCTCTAATTTGCCACTTCTCATAATCAGCCTAGAGGCAATTCCAACATCTTCCCCACTCATGGAGTCATAGTCAATTGATTTTAACATGGTTGTTCCATTTGTCCTCCTGAATACAAGTGTCATAGTCAAATGGTTATTTGAGTCCAAATATATCTCTACCCAATAGTCACAATAATTAAATACAATTATTAAATTCGAAATTCAAAATTGCCATAAATGGCAAAAAAATTCTAGATTCGAATTTGCCAAAAACGGAAATAAATTCCAGCCTATTTCAAAAATAAAAATTATTTTTTTTTGGGGGGATGTCACATCCTTTCCTCCTTCAGTAAAACACTATCCTCAGTGTTCGTTCCTTTCCTAGAACATGATTGGATGATATTTCCGCAAATCTCCCTCCAATTCCCAAGTGGCCTCCTCAGGACTAAAGTGCTTTCATTGCACCTTTACCTAAGCGACGACTCTGTTCCGAAGTGATATTTCTCTCCAGTCCAGAATGCACAAGGGTTCCACCTGGAACTCGCCTTCGAGTTCCACCTGCACCAAATTCCAATCAATCATATGAGTAGGGTCATGAATATACTTTTTCAACAAAGA
>CBVK0101254029.1:0-17374 GCA_900067695.1 Picea abies
TCTTCCGATCTCACATTTACAGTAGTTTTAGGTGGTACCAGGGTTCTGAAAATCCCTTTCCAAATGTCCTGGCTGTGTGTAGTTATAGAAAATGATCTGTCCTCTGCCTCGACCTATGCATCCACCTCGTCCTCTTCCTCTGAATCCACCACGAGGATTGAATTTTCCTCTTCCTGGGGAGTTGAACTACACATTATCTCCTTCTTGCTATGTTTCTCCTTCAATTCTATATGTATCCCTTGATCTTTCATGCAAGAGATCATAAGCCCTACAATCCTTCTCATCATGTCCCACAAACTTATGTAATGTGCAATAAAGATTGGTAGGTGTCTGGACATATTTTTCCATATAATAACATTCACTAGGGCAATGCCTAGTTCTACATACCTTGCACCAGGGTACAATAGCCTGCTTCAAAGGACTAGGTTCTCTAGAGGCCAAGTATTCATGAAATAGGGGACAATGCTCCTTGTCATGGCCCTCTGATTTATGTCTGATGCACCAAATATCTTCTCTTTTCTATTTTCCTTTATCTTTCTTCATATCTTCGACCTGTAAAGATAAACTAGTTAACTAATTCAATATTTGGCTCATACCTGGGATGGCTTCTCCTACAGGGCATGCTTCTAATTTCATGGCGATCTCCAATGCTTCAACCTATGAAGTGATTTTCTGTTGCATCAGAGGAACTATGATATATGGTAGGAGGGAAACAATGAACCATTCTTTATTTTGTTCATCTGGAATCTGAAAAACCAAATGGTCTGTTAGGGTCTTAAACCTCTAATCAAACTCCCAAATAGGTTCAGTGACCTTCTTCTTGATTTCTTTCAGCTCTGTAATGCACTGCGACTTCGACTTAGGTTTCTTGAATTCTACACTCAATGCAATCTTAATGTCATTCAACGGCTTAGGTTGTGAAGTCGCTGTAGAAAACTTCATGTACTAGCTCAGTGCATGATCCCTCAAGGTAGTACTAAACTGATCTCTCTTAAGAGTTTCATCGATGACCTTCTTGATTCTCCATACATCTTCGCATAAGAACCAATGTTGGTCAGGATATTCAGATCCATCTCCTCCGAATATGGGTAACCTCATTTCATCTGCCATAGATCTTCCTGGGTTTCTCAACTAAGTATGTGCTAAACTACTGGTAATAGTACTCTGATTGCTCTGAATACTCCAATTACTCTGGTTACTTAGTGCTTCTAAAACAATAGGAGTAATAGTACTTGCTTTAACAGTAGGCAATGTTATCAAATTTTCTGGCTCTCCTTGGCTAAGTTCTTCAGATCCTACTTCTTCTATTCTTGCGGACTCTGAATATTCTTCATTTGTTAGATCTGCTTCTTCTCCACTTTAGAATCCCTCATCTCCATAGTTCTACTTAAATAGGTTCGCAAGAGGAACCTCTCTGAATGATCTCCCACTGCGCATGAGTCCTGTCTCTGTGTCACTGTCGCTGTCTGAATTATTGAACATTAGCTTCATTATATCTTTAGGATATTCTTCTCATGCAATATCATCTTAGTCCTTAGTTTTAAAAAGTGTAGGAACTTTCCTCTAGGTCCCTTAAAGAAATACCTCTTTGCTTGACTATACGATTTGACTTTGTTAATGGAAAACTCAGTAAGGTACCCTCCAATAGTGCTATCAAACCAGAGTTCCACTGCTTTAGACACAACGTTGTCAACTTTCTTGACCTTCTTGATCAATGATGTTGTCCAAACCATAGGTGGTCTAGATCTGATCTCAAACTGGGTATCTGATAGTCTGGCTAACCACTCATATAACTCCTTATGAATTCCTCCAAAGAAAATCTTGTGTATGTCAGTAAAGATGTACCTTCCCAACCAGTCTTTTGTACTAATGCTAGGATTCTTGTTCTGGGCTTCAGCTAAGTCTTTCTCTTGTTCTTCTATCCACTTTTGAATTTTTTTCTTCGATGGAAACCACCTTGAAATTCCCTCAAAAAGATCTCGGTCCTGAAAACAGAACCATTTGTTGGCAGAGGGGCAGACCCAGGGTTCAACTCTGACAACGCACCAACAAGCCCTAACTATTGGCCCTTTCAAAAACACTTGCAAAGCAGATGTCGTCTCACCCAAAGTAGCGATAGGGAGTTGTAGGACACAGGTGTCTACAACCAGAGGAAATGCAAAGTGGATCTAGGACAACGACACACAACAATCTAGATATTATTTACCATGCTTAAGCTTACTTCGCAAGTTATATCTCAGATCTAACACAATAATGAAATACAAAATATCAAATGGGAATTGACACAACATAAAAAAACAACAACAAAAATATATATGTGTTTCACCCTCTCCCTAGGGATACATCCACAAAACTGTGTTTCTTGATATTATTAGATGAAAAAATGCAGTTCTATCTATGCACTTAGCTTGCAGATCTCTCTCTCTTCTTCCCATTCTCTTCCCTCCCTGTGCACCAAGCTGTAGGGTTGATCTTCGCACCCAGCTGAAGATCTTACAATGCAGTATCAGTATTGTTCTCGACAACAATAATCAACAATGAACAACAACAACCATAGTATCAACAAATCAACTTAGAGCGAACCCTCCTAGGTCTTCTAGACATTTATTTATACATTACATGACTAAAGTCTAGGTATCCAAAACCCTAGATCCAAAACCCTAGGTCAAAAACCCTAGGTTCCAAAACCCTAGGTCAACTTGATCCATGCTTTAAGGGCTTTGCTAGCCTGTCCTTCCTTATTTTTCATGAATTGCTCCAAAGCACTCATTGATGTCTTTTCCTGCTTGTTGAGTTTTCCACGATCCTTCTTCTTTGATACTTTTTCTTCCTTGATCTTCTCTTTCAACGTATATCTTTTCCTTTACTTCGCTCCTTTTCTGCTTCTTTAACCACCTTGACCCCTCCTTGGTTTATGTTCCTTCCGTGCAGTTCATACTTCACCTTTCTTCCTTAGTCTTCGCTTCCTTACCTAACCGAGGGACAACAATGTGTATCTTGAAATTAAGTTATAATGTTGTTAGAATTGACTATGTATAATGTTTGTATGTTTTAATGTTATTTTTGCATGAAAAATGGTATGAATAGAATGCTATAGCCATTTAATTACATTAGATAGATATGTATATAAATATAAATGGTATCAGAGCTAAGAATCAAGTTTAGAAGTGGCATTTCTTGGCCTGTTGGTGGCTGGGGACATCACAAATTAGTATCATAGCTATTAATCAAGTTTAGAAGTGTCATTGCCAAGCCTGTTGGTGGCTGGGGATGTCACAATATCATTTCAAGGAATTAAACATGTATCAAAAACATAATTACTCCCACATGTTGCAATAAAAACAAATCTTCATCAAAGCATAGCTGTTATTATAGGTTGGATATTAATAAAGACAAGATACATAGTAGCTGAAGGAAAAAAATGGTACTTCACACAAATCAAAACTATATTCAAGATAAGAAGTTGTTACAAGGGAAAAAATCTCTATGGCCAAGGGTAAACCACAACAAACAGGTATGACTGCAAAAATCAACTCAATTCCAACATATGCTATATAAACTAATGTGAAATATAAGAAAGAGACCTACCTTGATCCAACGTTTGATGATGTTCCACCATTGAGCACTTTCACCCAAATCTTTATACCTGTGAGAAGTTCTCAACAAACAAGAAAATAAAGTATATAGTGATGATATGAAAGGGGTTAGCACATCAGATATCATAATCCATTAATAAACATTACAAACATGCCCATGGATAATAATCATATATTTGCAAGATACCAATAGGACAGGAAAGGAGTATTTCTATTAATAATTGATCAACAAAAGTTTCAACATTACAGACTTCTGTGTTGGCATGGTTTGAAACCAAGAAACCAAGTTCCTTCCAACTAGGTCCCCACCACTTCAATCCTCCACCAAAGGCAAGCTCATGAGAAAGAGGCAAAGAGGTCCTCTCAATAATAAGGGAAGAGCTTGGGGGCTGAACACTGTGTTCAAACTTGAGGGACAAAGGGATGCAGACTCAATATGAAGTAATTTCTCTAGAGTAACTTTGCTCTCAAAGTTGAATGCTTTCTCCTTCTTTTCCATAGCTCGAAATTGTGCTCTTATAGCCTCCAGAATGCAATTGAAGGGTTGAGTCAAAGCGTTTCCACTATATGGAAGGCCAAGGATTAGAGATATTTTTTCGTGACATGGAAACTCGACCTCATTTTATATTTTATGGCACAAATCCTGATATACGTGAGTTGTAATGGAGAAGCAAGTGTATACACATCTTGCATAGCAGTTAGGGAGTGTATATGTGGAAAATGTATATTTTTAGCTCCAGATTCATCAAAAAAGGGATGAAAAGTCTGCATAGGGAAATGGAAAAAGGTCCTCTATGAAAGATAGCAATGGTGAGGAAAATATTTCTATAACAGATGCCCCCTAATGTGTGATATCAGAGGAGTATCTACGATGACCGAAATACATTATAAATAACCAAGAAGTGGAGTGGTAGAAAACCAACTAGACGAACTCAATTGCTCATTACATTATGTACTGACTTTAAATACATGGCTGCCAAGAATACAATGCAGATCCATGTGAAAAATATACCAAACAAGTGTTCATGGCCATGAATAGGAAAATACAAATGCGGTTATATGCCAAAAGCTGTCATAGTCATGAACAAGGCCTAGTGAAACAAGTCTCAAAAATCAATCTGAAGATATATGTATACCATGTAGTAAACTATGATTTGCCATGACCACTGAAGTCAAAAAGGTACTGGTCCAATGAAATGGAAGCAATAGCTCAAGAAAGCTGCGGCCACATAGTGATGTCTTCAAGTCTTCTACACTATCCACCAATGGTGAAAGTCTACATCATGTGAATAAATGAGTTGAGGTCGAACACGATGAGACATTGTTTGATTACCGGTCATTGAAGTATACTATTAAAAAACATGAGACAACCTATTGATAATGAAAGTAGGTATCAAGGCACTGAGTACATTCCTACAAATGTGAATAAAGGAGTTGGTGTCGAACACTTGAGAGATCCATTGATCAGGAGACATTGATGTATTCCCATCTGTCAATGGCGAGAGAACCTGCCACTAATGACTACAAGCCTCAAGGTACTCATAAAACTCTAGGTTTCATATCTAGAATAAATGAGTTGAAGTCGATGGAAGGAGACCCACTCAAAGGAGAGAATTGAGGCATCTCTCATCAGTCAGCACGAGGAAAAAAGCACGAGCTTCATGATTTGGTGGAGATCGGATGAAGAACATGTTTATGAACCAATGACCCTGTGTGTCTTTTGTGTGTGCCAATTGCAAGCGGTACACAAAAAGGACCCTCTGAATAACAACCAATGATGAAAAACTGTTGACAAAGGCGAGGAAACCACCAATAAGGCTAATGGCATCCAAGACACCGCAAAAATACCAAAGTGTGAATAGAAGTCTTGCCATCAAGCACAAGGGAAACTACCTAGTCAATGACCAATGATGAAATGTTGATTCTTGGGTTCAAGGTGACCTACCAATGATAAAAGTAGGGCCAGGGTGCATGATAAGACCAAAGTATCATGCGATTATGAGAAAAACTGAGGGTATGGCTGAAATGCAAAGTAAATATTTCTAAGGAGTGGCCAATGCAAGTTTATAGACATTGTTTGAACAAGAGCATGAGACATATGGTGAAATCCGACAGCATGGACTCAATGATGTGACAATTGGATGCAGGAGGCATCGATGACATTCTCTATAGGGACTGGAAGAGTAACCAGTCGGTAGAGAAAAACTCTGTAGCGAGATCAACTTCCTAAGGCCATGCTAAGCCCAAAATTATGATGACACATGGACTCAATAACTTTGTACTCTGTTCAAAGGTGACACGACTGCTGGAAATTACAATATAGCATTCCCTTCCCGCCCATTTTTTTTGTTTTTTCATAACAAGTGAATGCTATGATATAGAGGAGGGAACGAGTGTCGCAAGTAAGCAAAACTAGTTCCAACAGTGGAACGTACCTATGCTCAATGCAAGGAAATGCATGTGGGAGATGGACACTCGGGGTGATATTCCCTCCAGGGTATGGGGTGTCAAATTGCGAAGGATAAAAACAAGGATCTGCTTGGTTGAGGATGCAAACTTCTTAGGCAATGATTATAATGCAAATCAAGAACTGACTAAAGGCTCAATACAACAAGCAAGGGCATGGGATGCAATCACAACTTAACGCAAAAAAATGTCCTTTTTTATATCTTTTAGTATACTTGGTGTGAAAAAGGGGTAAACTTGTGCCAAATAGACATCTTTTCAAATCCAATTTACGAGTGTGAAAAAGATAAGTTCACTTGGCAATCTTTTTTATTTTTGATAGCGAGTCGAAAAAGAGCTTAACTAGGACTCATGATCTTTCAAATCCAATTTTAACGAGTGTGAAAGGAACAAATCACTCAGTGATGTTTTCAATTTTTGGATGAGCCGGAAAAGAGCTTAAATGAGACTTGTTATTGGAAGTCTAATCAACATATAAAGGGGGAGGCCAAGGCTCTCATTTCAGCCTTCTATTGAAAGTCAGTATCCTGTGGATAGCTAACAATATCTTGGGAAAACCCAAGGCTTTCCAAGTCAAGGAGGAGAATGTGTTAACAGAGGATATAGTCTTCATGATGGTTCTAATAATGTATCTTAATGGAAAATACATAGATGGGGGAATGGGATGTCCCATCAAGTCATCCCAATCAAAAGGAACCTCATCAAGACTTGGAGGGAGAGCATTCGGGGGAAGAATAAATCTGTCTCGTTCAGAAGGGGGAGGGTGTGGAATGTTGATGACATGGCTGAAAGGTGTGTCATTCTCTTTAGGGAGAGTAGGGTTGACCAGATATTGTACTAGTGTGGCCACTTCTTCAATTATAGGTTGAATAGGATGCATAGTAACGAGGGTGAGAGACACATCCCCCTTAACAAAGGAGGTGAGGTCAGGAGAAGATTACGTTAGTGGAACCACTGAGATGATCAAGGGAGGAGTGGTGTGAAGAGAAACCATATATGCCTTAGAATTCGAAGGGCTCTTGGGTGAGCCCCACGCTTCTGGTATCTCAGCAGTAATCAGACACAAATGATTAAGGTGACTTCCTTCGCAAGTATTGCAAAAGAATTTAAGTTTACGTTTGAGGTGTCTGGGCTTCTCGATGTAACTAGCAGGGGAAAGAGAGTCATCTCTTGTATGATGAATAGAGGCGGGAGATGTGACATGGCTATGATTCATGGAAAAAATAACAGTGCCCCCGACATAATTGGTAGAGGTTGGGGACAAGTTGTCGACGTAGTTGGTAGAAGAAGTCGACCTATCTCTGACATAACTGACAGAGGTTGGAGATGAAGCACTAGTATGATTGACAGTGACTAGGATGGTGATTGATGGTGGCATTTGAGTCTACTGTCCGAGGAAAGATGGTTTTTGAAAAATTGCAAGCCAGGCAGGATCTTGGTGTACCTCTTTCCCTAGCCCAGAAAGGTGGCGATTAACGCCAAAATGGTCCGATGAGGTTTGGATGGGAATCATCACTGGGGTTTGTGGAAAGACTGAGGTTGGATAAAGATTATTCGAGTGAGGATATATGTTGCCCCCTTGTGAAGGGGTCCCATAAATAGGGTAGCTCGAACCATAAAACTGGTTCTCTCCATATGAAAGACCTGGTGGTAATTGAGTACCTGTCATGGAAAAAGTGTTCGAAGGAAATGACATGGTAGACAAAATATACATGGGTGCGGGATAATAAGTGGGTTAGGCACCCATATGAGTACTGGCTACTGAAAGAGCATAGCTAGTATTAGATCCATAGCGAGGAAGGTTCCGACATCCCATGGGGACACGACTCATATCAAATGAAGAAGTAGTCATCGGAGCCATGGTGTCCTCGGGTCCAATGCTAGGATTCATATATGTGGGCAAGGGAGAGGGTTGCATCGGGGAAGGAATATCAACAGAAAAATGGCTAGAGACCCAAGGTGTGGACTGAGCATTGTAGTTCTACATACCATTGTGAAAAACAGACGGATTTTCCCCCATGAACGTCATTATCAATAAATGAAGGAGAAAAAGGAAATCCACTATCCATGATAACAAAGAACTAGCACAAAATCCTATGGTCAACTAATAATCAAAGAACATACCAAAAATTCAAACAACCAATATGTATGCAAACAGGATAAAGTGGCTAAGTGGCCTCCCTCACTAAAGAAGGTATGTCTCATCCAAGAGGGACCTGAGATTCCCTGCTAAATTTTGGAAATAACAGAATTAGTTATAAGGGCCCTCATGGGATTAACAACCAGTCGGTCAGATCCCCCCGGAGATGTAATCCTCCATAAACGTTGTGTGTTGTCCGACCCTTATCTGACTTAGGGTACAAGCAGACTAACCCCTACAAGTAACCTATGAGATACCTAAGTCAAGCAACTAATAAAACACTATATAACCGATGCACAGGCGAACAGTCATAAGTCTGAATCACCATATGGGCAAGGTAGCAAAGACTAAAACCTTCAAAGCACCACCTCTCACAGAGGTATGGGCACTAGCAAGATCCCCAAATACGAATAAATCCACAGAAATATCTCTGACTCTAGGTGAGTATCTAGGGGTTTTCCCTTCAACTAACTTCACACAACCTCGTGATTAACTCCGGTGTGAGTAGAGCCTCCTGATATTACCAATTATATAATGGACTTCTCAACTCCCTGTCTCAGACACATATGTTGATTTAATTGCCTTGGAGAAGTTTACTCACAAAATCCTATTCCAAGGCACTAAATCCTAAGCTAGTTTGTGCACCCTAAAAATAAAATCGTGACTAATCAATTTTAGTTTAAAGCGTAAATTTTATTGGCCGTGGTTACTCAAAAAGGTATGGAGGTGAAACTCATGGTGTTATGACTCTGCCAGAAAATAAATATGGATATAATGCAAAGTCTATCTTTAACCTTTCAATGAATGATATGCTAATAAAAACAGTGCAATCTTCAATTTCAAATCTACAATCTAGAAGTAAAATATGATCTTTCACTAAATGTGCTAAGATAATGAAAAAATTCAAAGACAAAAATGCCAACCAAATGCAAAATGCCTATTTTTTTTTGTATTTTCAATATTCTAAAAATAAAATGCATGGAATGATAAGCAACTTGACAAATGAATTCTACAATGTATAAAAGTAGTAACTCAAGCAGAATACCAAGCAACCAAGCAAACAACCCAGAAACCAAGGACAAATTAAAAATAGAAAACAAAGAGAAAGATTACGCCCAAAAATTCAACTCCAAAGAAGCTTCCTGTCATCCTAGATAATCTCAACAGGCACTACAAAGACCTAAGAAGGCTCAACAATCCTTAAATTCTACCCAGTAGTCACTCAAACAAGCAAACAAGAAAGGGGAAGTGGTATACATGACTGTTCAGGAGAACAGAGCGTATATAGACCTCTTGCAGTGAGACAACAAGCGTGTATACATGATTGTTAGGGAAAAAGGGCATATATGCTTTAAAACAAGGCCAGGCAAGGGTAAAAGGCTGAAAATTTAGACTCAGAGTGAACATGATCTATCATGCAGTGATACGACAAGAAACACAAAGGAAAAAGAGCAATGTAAGAAGAAAAAGTACTTCAACCCTTAGAAGGAAGATCTCTCCCTAGTGGAGTCACCATTTCTGTTACAAGGAAAAAACTCTCTATGGCCAAGGGTAAACCACAACAGATAGGTATGACTACAGAAATCAACTCAATTCCAACATATGCTATATAAACTAATGTGAAATATAAGAAAGAGACCTCCCTCAATCCAATGTTTGATGATGTTCCACCGTTGAACACTTTGACCCAAAGCTTTATACTTGTGAGATGTTCTCAACAAGCAAGAAAAGAAAGTATATAGTGATGATATGAGAGGGGTTAGCACATCAGATAACATAATCCATTAATAAACATTACAAACATGCCCATGGATAATAATCATATATTTGCAAGATACTGATAGGACAGTAAAGGAGTATTTCTATTAATAATTGATCAGCATAAGTGTCAACATTACAGACTTCTGTGTCATCATGGTTTGAAACCATGAAACCAAGTTCCTTCCAACTAGGTCCCCACCACTTCAATACTCCACCAAAGGCAAGCTCATGAGAAAGAGGAAAAGAGGTCCTCTCAATAATAGGGGAAGAGCTTGGGGGCTGAACACTGTGTTTAGACTTGAGGGACAAAGGGATGCAGACTCAATATGAAGTAATTTCTCCAGAGTAACTTTTCTCGCAAAGTTGAATGCTTTCTCCTTCTTTTCCATAGTTCAAAATTGTGCTCTTATAGCCTCCAGAATGCAACTGAGGGGCCGAGTCAAAATGTTTCTAGTATATGGAAGGCCAAGGATCAGAGATCTTTTGTCATGACATGGAAACTCGACCTCATTTTATATTTTCTGGCACAAATCCCGATATACACGAGCTGTAATGGAGCAACAAGAGTATACGTATCTTGCATAGCAATTAGGGAGCGTAGATGTGGAAAAATGCATATTTTTAGCTCTAGATTCATCAAAAAAGGGATGAAAAGTCTGCACAGGGAAATGGAAAAAGGTCCTCTATGCAATATATAAATGGTGAGGTAAATCTTGCTATAAAAGAAGCACATAAAAATTTGGACACAAACACATTGCCATCAATAATATCTTCACCAGGTAGAGAGATTTAGTCCATGCGCAAAATGGGTCCAACCAGTTGTTGTATTGATTTCTTTCCCTAAAATCCTCAACCCTCAAAACATATAGAAATTGCATATTTATCATAAATGCAAAGGCCCTCGACCAGTGTCGAACCGAGGCTTATCTCTACACCTTGGCTGTAAAACAACGTATTAACTTAACTAAAACACACTGCTCGAGTATGCTAATGAATAATCTGAACTTGAATTAACAAAAAGGAGTGGTTCTTATCACACATAGAAGACCACTTATTATGCCTTAAACTAAAAGAGTCTATCAATTAAATAATTGAAAACTGCTACTGGAAATGACATAATATTGATTCCCATGTTGGAGTGAATTGATATCTGACAGAAATGACCAAGAGTGACAGAACTGAGTTCTGTATCGATCATGGCATGTACACGCATTGTTGGAGGCCACTGGAGACAACTGGAAGTGTGGCTATGTCTACCCACACTTATATTTTTGAGAATGAAAGGAAGTTGTGTTGCACTTTTCTAGAGTCTGGACGTGTATTTTTTTGATTCCTAGTTTGGCGCCCCTTTTAAACCTTTCAAATATGCAATAAATGTGGGTGAGCTACTTCAGAAATTTGACATTCAGAAGTTTTGGAGTGCAAAGGATGCATATCCTCCCGAAGTGACAATGCTGCGAAGTGACATGGTGGCCTGATGTCATATGATGTCACGTCTTCTGATGTGTCACATAAGGTGAGTGACATGTGGGACCCAAATGACTAGAAATGAGTGCCACATGTCAGGGCCAGATGGAAACCACGTGTCTTGATTGATGAGTGCCACATGTCATGGCTAGATGGAATCCATGTGTCTTTATTGATGACTACCACATGTCTTCGACACTTGGGCACTCCGGAGCTCTGAATAACTGGGCTTTCTCTACATCTAAATCTCCCAGAATGCTAATCTCGTGAAGTCACTAATCCATGCTTATATTAGACTTATTATCCTGAGATTAATACTTTAATCATTAAAGGATTTTGAGAGTTCGAAACTTTGAGAGACCTGTAGTGCTGTGTTTGAAAACCTCCCGGATTAGTATGATACCAGAGTGACGTGGCAGTGAGGGCCCACTCTGGCACTTTGGGGCTCCAAAACTTTGTCACTTTGCTTGCTTTGGACCAAAACCTCCCAGATGAACAAACTTTTGGAGTGACGTGGTAGTGAGGGCCCACTCTGACACTTCGGGGCTCCAAAACTTCAGATATATGTGCTTTTTGTTAAACCTCACGCGATGTTGAAAACCCCAAATGCATGAAAACCTTCAATTTGAGTCGACTGTTAGATCTACACCATTGAAGATTTGACCTGACTTTTTGGCTTAAATTCTAAGACCGAAATGGATTTCTTTGATTTGCTTCCTTTATCTATGGAATCTTATTGAGCTTACAAAGGACTTGTTGGACCTGGATGTCCCCTACACACACAAAAGACTTGGTCAACCTGCTGTGAGCTCAATCAATGACAGACACAATGACAAGCATTTCGAACCAAATCATGACATGTAATTATCATTCAATAAAAATAGAAACAAAATGCACGAATAATCAATCAAGAAATAAATGATAAAAAAACAAGTCACTTAGTAATGGGGAACTGACTTCACCAACCAGAAGAGGAAAAAATTGATGAAGGCATAGGGAAATGAGAGAGGAGGGGTAGGGGTGCAGACTTAGGTTATAACAACTGAAAATTTTTCTTACCCTATACATAAATAGTTCCCTTTCATTTCTTTCCATGAATTTTTAATTTTACTTCATTCACCATTCGTTGCTTCAACAAGTAGGTAGAGTTATAATGTTGTAATTTGTTGAGAAAATTTTGTTTCTCATAGTAGATCAATTTTCCAGTTATAAAGAATATTAATCATGTTGAGGCAGACTCCATAACCCAATAGAAGAAGGCACTTGGTTTACAGTTCTCAATAGACCACAAGGGTATGTTGTGATCCCCACTAGAGACAAATGTTAGTACCATAATTGTTCATGTCAAATATAGGAACGTTTTTTGAAGCCATAAAGATGAGATTGAATGAGTTAGTGAGAGAAGATAAAATTTCCATAACATCTAAGCTAAAATTGCCAAGTTATTTCGAGTTCGATTGAATAAAATTAAAGAAAATCCATGGCCTTGTGCACCTAAGGAAATATTTAATCACTTGGGTGATTATCGAGGGTCAACCAGGATTATCGTGCTCCTAAAATCCTAAATTGTATTAGCCATAGAGCTTAACATAAGATTAAGGCCTACAAACCAAGTTCTAGTGAGTATGTGAGAGCCAACTAATCTGATAGTTGCAAATGAAATATATCGATGGCCTGGATCTCATCGCACCATAATACATGCAAAAAGTTTAATATATTGAGCCACCGAGTTGTTTTAATCCTTCATGAATATCAACATAAGTTCTCAATCACTAGTGTGCCAATTCATCGGGCTCACTAGGGCATCATGCCATTAGGACATCGGGATATAGAATCCAATGATTATTCTCCTCCATATTGACCCCGATCCGGTGACACATCATCATGCTAGCAAGGTTCCTGTCAGGCCAATCAGAAGTTGCCACATGAACATGTGGGACCCCTCAGATACACAACATAACACATCAAAAGTGGGTGACACGTGCTATCCCTACCTTCCATATCAACATCACCGTGGTCCAATAGAAAGCTGCCACGCATCCAAGATGACATCAACATGACATTGTTTAAGACCTTGGATAATTTTGGATTTTGACCACTCCCAATCAATGACTCTCCTTGTTTTTTGGGGTGAGATCGACGGTATAGAGCCGATCTCGGGTCTCGAAGCATGTTAGCCTACCAAGCCCCCGAGAGTTTCTTGAAATGATAACCATGTCATATCCATGTGGAAGATGTTGCAACCTTCATTAATATTTCATTCCATGGGCCCACCATGCCCTTGGGAGTCTAAGCTTGTGCAAAGTCCATAATGTGGGTCTCTGATATCCAATATGTTGGGTCATCGGGGTACCACGCTCACCGACCCATTGAACACTAGGGAAATTGACAGTTGCTTTGTTTGCAAGTAAATTTTAAAGCTAGTCCTGTGAAGTGAGCCCCACAATTAAAAGGTATTGTTGTGCACATAGTTCCATGGCCCACCCATTCACATTCAAACTAGGTGGGGACACCTCTGCCTTATAAATCCTTCTAAAGAAAAATTCACAACAAATGTGGGATTGGTTTTGATTGGGTCATAAACCAATGGTCATGATTGCTTGCTGAGATGGATCCGATGGCTACCGGGTTTTGCATCTTCTTCAAATTTGTTTCCATATATCCAGTCAACCGAGGAAATTATTGCAGGGGTTCTTAATGGACATAGCTAAAATTATATTTTAGTTGGAAAATTTCTAGCTATTCCATGATCTCAGCATAACATAAATTTCTACAGGTGAAAGTAAGTATTTTCTACCAGGGGGAAACAACTCAAGAATCAAGAAGTAGTAAGAATATTCAAGAAGATGGAAATGGTTTCAAGAAGCAATTTTAGGCATGAACGAGAAGAATAAAATAAAATGAAGGCACTCATTGTTAGGGTCAACACTTTTGGAAATTTAAGAGTTTCTTATAATCAAAGTTGTTTGATCAGAAACCTTGAGCACAGATAGATGGTAAATGTAACAAGAAACTGGATATTCATCCCCTATGTCATGTTTAAATTTGTAATTCCTTTCCTCATAGTATGTGTGTTCTTGTAAAGAATCTCCTCCCATTTTTCTTTTCTTGTATAAGATCTAATTTATAAAAGCTCAGACAACATACTATACACCATATTCAGTGTTTATACACCATATTCAGTGTTACTGTATGATTTCTAGTCATGACACAAAAGTGATTTCCTTTGAATGAATTCCCATTTATTGTTATTTCTTTGTGCATTTAAATGATATGTAGAGGGTACCTCTATGTATTTGAATGTATGAAGATGGTAACTATATGAAGCATGCTTGATTGATTTGTTTGCACTTGTTAGAGCTATTGAAATCTTAATTTATCAACACATTGTTCTTTCTCCATAGGCTACAAGATTCATTCTCAATAGTTCCCTGTACACTTATCTTATTTTTCTTCTGATTCTCCTCATTCTCCTTTAAAGCTTGATTGTATTAAGCACTAATAGACACATGCCTCTGAGAGTTGAGAGCATTTTTTATCTGAGTTAAGTTTGTTTGTGGTCCTATAGTTTCAAGGAAGAGAGAGGGAAAAACTTCCCAAATAATTGCACAATTACCTTACTGCAAATATATCTTTAAGACTCATCTTGAGTCTTATCTCTTGGGGTTCCTTGGCATCATTTTAATTGACAACATGAGTTATCTCGAGGGATAACAAATTAACAATCACCTTGGAAAATTTGAATATACAAGCATTGACAATCCCTGTTTACACCCTCATCTTGGCATGACAACACCCATTTGAAATTCCCTCAGTCTCAAGCACTCCATTTTATATCCATGTGAATAGGTGCTCAACAATTCCAAGTTCTTGTCCCTATATATTTTTCCCACATTAGAACACCCTAGCCTCAAAATTATTTTTATTTTAGATGACCCTCTCACTAATGTTAGCACTATTGGATTTTACCTTTTGGTGGAGAGAAGCGCTAAATGATGTAATCGATATATGTGTAGTAGATGACAATAAATTTTACAACACAAGCACTAACTAGCCATCTAATGATCATTATATTGTATTGGACTATTCAGATCAACTAGTTTGCAACATGACATCAAATTTTAACCATTGCAAACCTCAAACCTTTACACAATTCTAGTGTAAATTTTCCATAAGCAATTAAATCTGATATCATTGGTTTCATGATGACCTCCTACTTTGGTTACAACTATGTATTCTTGCTTTCTATGATTTTAAAAATAACACAAACTCCTTTTGTTTCATTCTACATGCCCATCCTCCAATTCCCTTTGGAATTCTACTTGCCCCATTTTAAGGGCTTGCTGTATTAATTTATCTTTTTAACTACTTCTACTACAATGACTTATAAGATGAGTAAAAAGATAGAACCAAATATTAACATAAGAATATGTTGTTAACATATAATTATTATTTATCACAATGAGAGACACATTCCACAACTTAGGCGAGGAAGATGCGTAAAGTAATTAATGTGAGTAATATCAATGTAAAATAATTCAATCAACAAATAAGCAAATAATAATAATATTATGAAAAATGAATATAAGTTTATTTAATGAAAAATGAATACAAGTTTATTTAAATAATAAAAAACAAAGATCAAATACTACAAGATACAAACCCTTTTTCAAAATTTTCCAACCTAAAAACATTTTACTCTTCAAAAAAATTTGATATTTCTCGATACTTAATAAATTCAAAACTTAGATAAATCCAAATCAATTTAAAATAAAATTAACTTCTTACCTATACAGGTTGTAACCAAAATTATTTTATTATCTTTCATGAAGCACTGAGTAACTACACCCATTACCTTTAAGATGTACTCATGGGTGAAGTGGATGCATCCAAAGGCTTCAATACACTAAGTCTATTATAATGAAATTATTTTATTATCTTTCATGAAGCACTGCGTAACTACACCCATTGTCTTTAAGATGTACTCATGGGTGAAGTGGATGCATCCAAAGGCTTCAATACACTAAGTCTATTATAATGTTTTCTTGATGTTAGTTAGTTTTAGTTTTATTGAGTGAATAGAAAAGAAATTATAAAAAAGAATATGATTACTTTTACACTTTAATAAACTTAAATCAATTTAAAGTTAATTCGTTTTATCATTATAAATTGAAATGAAACTAATTCTTATCTAAATTAATTTTTTAATTATACATGTTTTAATAAAAAATATTTTAATTTCTATAATTTCTCTTATAATGTTCTCCTCCTCCTATACATGTTTTAATAAAAAATATTTTAATTTCTTTCATAAATCACTATGTAACTAAAGTGAAATAATTTTTTCTCTATACCCATTACCTTCATGATGTAGTCATGATGAAGTGGATGCATCCAAAGGCTTCAACACACTAAGTCTATTGTAATGCTTTCTAGATGTTTAAATAATTAGTTTTAATTTTATTGAGTAAGTAAAAATATATTGAATTATATTATTAAAGAAAAAAATTTATAAATAAATATATAATAACTTTTATATTTTAATTGACTTATTGTTATTTTAATTTTTCACTAGAAGTTGAAAATATAGAAAATATATAATTAATGTGGATCACTATGACTAACTTTAATGAAATATAAATTTGAAAATATATTATATAATTAATGTGATCCACTATGTCTAACATTAACGAAATATAAATTTGAAAATATATTAACAATGACGATATAAGTAAGATATTCGGAGGATTATTAATAAAGATTAATAAAAATATATTAACAATGAAAATATTAATAAGATATTTTGAGAACTTTTAATAAAAAATAATAAAAAAGATTCTGAGGTAGTGATGTGGCTTTTATTTTTAATTAGACATTTAAATAAGTTTTAAAACAATGCACTGATTTATCGAGTTCTTCCATTTCCCATCAAACTAAAAAGGAA
>CBVK0101254031.1:0-21452 GCA_900067695.1 Picea abies
CCGAGATCTACACTCTTTCCCTACACGACGCTCTTCCGATCTCACCAAATGTATGATGAAGTTACAATCCTTGATGAGGAAAATTATTCAACATGGAGAATAGAAATGAAAGTCCATTTAAAGGAAAAAGGAGTAGGTGTTTGGAAAGAAACTATTGGTGGATCAGTTCCGTTGAAGAATAAGTCAAAGTTTGCAGTTCAAAAGGAAGAAAAGAAGAATGATGCATTGGCTCTCAAGACCATCTTCAATGGACTCTCAAGTTCTATCAAAGAAAGCATGGGACAATGAACTTCCACCAAGGATCTATGGATAAATATAGAGAAGACATACCAAGGAAAAAAGTAAGAAACTAAAGACAACTCCATCAAGAAAAATGAAGGTAAAGAATCTCCACAATCCTCTGATTGAAATAATTCTAAATGTGATGATGTTGAATGTTTCTCTACATGTGAAGATGAAGATCTAGAAATAGTTTGTGAAGAATCAGATGATAATTATCCCATGGAAGAAGTAGAAGAAGAACTTTCGAACTTAAAAAGAAAGTTGATTGGGGTCTATATGAATACAAATATGACCATAGTTATATAGACTATAGATATCTTTTAGAGAATAGTAAAAGGTTTCTTGAAAAGAATCAAAAGCATATTTTGAAACTAAAGAAAATGCTCAAGGAACAAGAAGAATGTAAAAGGTCTCAATTAGAAGAAAAAGAAGAAGAGATCAAAAGACTAAAGAATGAAATAGAAGAAAATAAGAAGGTAGATAATGAGATTAGAAAAAGTCTTGAAGTTAATATGCATCTCAAGACCCAAATTGAAGAAACCAAAAGGGTAGAGGAACTATTAAAGAATCAAGTATATGAAAAGGCAGAGTCATGTCATAAGTTGGAAGCTGAAGTTGTTGATCTTAGAAATAAAGTAGACAAGTCAAATAAATTCTTGAATAACTCAACAATATTGAATGAAATCTTGGATATTCAAAGATAACCAAATGATAAATAAGGTCTTGGATACAACAAAGAAGCTACACATGTTGAAGAAAGCACCTCAAAGAAGCTTGAGGTAAGTCCCTCATTCTCAAAAGATGAAAATAATGTTGCAAGTCAACCATCTACACAAGGGAAGGAAAATTTTAGAAGAACAAAGCAAGGAAGACATCAAGAAGCCATCTTTACACCTCAAAGAAAATTCAAAAGAGAGACACCTTTAAGATGGACACCAAAGAAAAGGTATGAAAATGTTTTTCATGGTCACTATTACTCATGTAGTGAATATGGTCACAAAGCTTTGTAATGCAGTTATTATGCAAGGAGAGATAATGAAAGATTTCATAACATCCTAAGGTGTTGGATATGTAATCAAGTAGGACACATTGCTGCTCATTGTCACACCATGAGATGATACAACTGTAGTGGGTTTGACCACAAGTCCTAGGATTGCCGGAACACAAGAAGACAATACATGGGAAGGAATTCATATAGCATGACAAGAAGGACACATGAGTCTAGAAGATAAGACAATGTTGGAAAGATGGAATCTCAGAGCTCAAGTACTGAGAAGTTGGGGCACCTTCAAAAGTGGGTGAAAAAGATTGAATAATCAGGACAAAATGGCAGCCCTAAGGAAAGATCAAGCTTCACTTCTTTTGAAGAGTACGTTGGTTACATTGGTAACAGTCGCATACATATGCGAGATGACCTATAAATAGGTCACACACATACATGAGTTGTATGTATAGAAGGTTGGGTACATGTGGTAAAAGCCTTGGAAAGAAGGCTATGCAAATAAGTTGTAGCTTGGTGTGATGGTATAACTCTGTGTTGTAGGGGCTAACATGGTTTTTTGCAGGTCTTGATTATTACATGTTGGAATACATAATTGATGTATGTATGGTGATGAAATATGGTTGAGTGTTTAAAATCTATCCTTGATGCATTATACTAAATATAGAGTATGTATTGAGGCTTTTTCTATTGAGGAACAATGATGGTTATGACAGTGAAGTTATGGCACCTTGGTTATGAGATATATCATGATGATGCTAGCTATAGATATCATCGATCTATTGAGGCACACTTATAATACATGTATTTTTGGATTCTTAGTATTTGATGTAGTGAATGGTGGTTAAGGTAGATCTATCGAGTTACATGGATGGTACATATTTGAGTTCCATTTGATATATCCTATGATGTATTTTTAGAGGAATATTTGTTGGATATCTTGGTGCATGCATTTGGCATGTGGTTGAGCTACATATTGGGACATGTAGTTGATGATTTTATAAGGTGGTTATATTGTACATCATTAATGAGTCATAGCTTGATCTATAGTTGATGCATGTTTGGTACACTTTTGGTACATTGTTAGATGAACCTACTAGAAGTATGATTGGCACATGGCTTATGGTTGATAGAGCATACATGTATGGGAATACATATTGATTGTAGTTCATCTTGTTGAGGTTTTGTGCATGGTTGATGCACTTTCTTGGTACAAGTGGTGATACATGTTTGGTGCACTTGTTGATGTATGGGTTGATATAGTTGAGACACTTGTTATGATACTTGATGGTTGAGATACATGGTTGTGGAAGTTGGTTTATGGTAGAGGCATATCATGAGTGATATGAAACTTGTTTGAGGAATATGGTTGGTACATAGTTGGAAAATGTTCTTGGCATATGGTTGATAGAATCCATTGATGATATCTTATGGTATATTATATGGGACAAGATGTACATGGTTGATGTACATGGGTGTTGTGCATGGTTGGCATAGAATATGGCACATGATGTACTTGGTTGATATTTTGTTCATGATTCTCTATTCATTGTTGAAATATATTTTTCTTCATGATGTATGGTATGGCACAAGCTTGATGCATGGACAGGTCCACAGATCGTCATAGGAAGAGTGAATCATTTTTGAAGCAGTTGATCTATGTTTCAGTTGAGTAGTAGAATTTGCAGCATAATCATATTGTAGTGGTAGCATATTGTTCATATTGTGGAGAAGATAGGAGGATACATACCCATAGGGGGATTCATTCTTATTCCCATGATTCCAAAAGGAGAGATTTATCAGATGCACAGGTAAATTCTTGGAGAAAGAGCACACATACATGGTTCTAAGGGGATAAATGGTGACAAGGGGAGCATGAGTGATATATATTCAACATTACATCAGAGTGATATCCCTTGTTCAAAATGGGAGATATTATTCAAAGGAAGATCAAAGGAATCCAGGAAAGGGGAGCAACCCCAAGGAGAGTTCAGGCAGGGGGAGCATCCCCAAGGAGAGAATGACCCTTTTCCATTGATCTCAAAGGGGGAGAGATAGTCACATTGATGTGATTGAGATGACTATTTATGAAGAGAAATGACATGTCTACATGTTTCCATCAATGATTGGTGTTGGCATAAATGTTGGTATTTCCATCAATGCCAAAGGGGGAGGTTGTTGGATCATGTTGTCATTGATGTCAAAGAAAAAATGTCTTGTCATAGTATATTGATGAAGTATGTATTGTCATTGTTGTAAATGAATGGATCAATGCATAGTCATTGATATATGATGCCATGCATAGATGAATATGGATCAATGTATTTGATATATGATGCATAGATGAACCATGTTCCTGATGTATTTTCATTGATACGTGATGAATATATGGATAGATGCATTAATGTATTGATTGTTGGATCATGTGGTCGTGCATATAATCAATGCCAAAGGGACAATGCCATAGTGATGTATTGTCATGGGTTATTCTAGTTGGATTGATGTAAAGATGACTCATTATTGTCTTTCCATGGTTGATAGGAAGTAAAAATGGATGAAATCCAAAGTGGTCCCCTTATGGTGAAATCCCTCACAGGAAGACGCTTTGCAGTTGAGTTATCCTAGAAGTATGGTTAGAGAAGCCATGATTAATTGTGGAATAATGAGATGAAGATTAGTGAATTTGTTAGTCAAACTATCCTAGATGGATAGTGCTTGTCATGCCATTTTTCGATGGTATGTGGAATGCCACATAACTCCTCACGGTTTGAGAGTTATGGCCTTACGAAGTTGGAGAACCCTCATTGTTGGCTAGAAGCCCCCAAAAGGTCAAAGAAGTCAAAGTTTTTACAAAGAATAACTTATTTAAATAATAAAGTGAAATGATGAAGTCAAAGAGGATTATTTAAATAATAAATTTAATAGAGAACTTTCTAATTATGGAAAGTGGTTATAAGTGTGTTAACCCTAAAATAAGTGATCAGGGGATCAAATTTTGCTCAAAAATTCAAAGTCCTCGGAATCACTTCAAACCGGATGAGAGCGTAGGCCTCGTCGTTGAAAACCCAATGCAACTCATTTCGTCTCAAATGGACGTCAGGAGAGGGAGATATTGCAATCTATTCATAAAGTCAAATAGGGAAAAAAAATGATGCTGATTGTATCATCCGTACAATCCGTACAGGCTGACGTGGCAGGGCCGTACGATCGTACATGAGTGACATGGAATATGTTGATTGGCAGGCATGTTCGAATCAGACTGCGACACGTGGAATTTCATTGGTTAATGGTGAGGTGCCCCATGGGCCAATCATGGGATGCCACGTGGCACCCCTTTATTGTCTTGTGCTTTGTTATGTAAAATTTTATGGGTATGTGGGGGTCGAACCCCAGAAATCACCACCGGTGTAACACTTTAACAAAGTCCCCACAACCATTACGCCCATATGATGTTTCTTACCATATAATGGTTCGCATTATATTTAAATTCGTATGATTGTATATTTGGGCGGGGGTCGGGCCGGGGCTTAGCCCCGGCCCATGGTCGTGTTTCTATTACATATGACCACCATATATATATATACGATTGCGCGTGGGTATAACACAGCCCCGATCACGTGTACTACCATGTGACTTGATATAACGGTTGGCGCAGTTTTACATTATGGTTTGAACAGTTCAAATGACCTGCCATATGTCATATTATGATTTGCCTTTGGTTTTAGCCCTTTGCGCTGGTCATATGGAGGACCGCACATGCCCAGGTGCTAGGCGGTTAGGGGTTGGCGCACCCTTAACCATCCTACGGTTTTCACCGTTGGTGAGGTTGTGCCCGATGCTGGGTTTTCATGCTATTTATTGTGTGTGTGCTAGGTTCATTAAACAAGGGTGCATTTTGTAGATGCAGAGACAACAAGCTTGAAGGGGGGACTTCCAGGAGGCCTAACTTCTTCATTTTTCGATCGATTGAGGTGCCGAAAGATCCTAGACAGGGGTTTTTGGAAGCTCTGAAGCCATTGGAGCAGTCAGTTTGTCAGTATGAGCATTGTAAGACATGTTTTTGAGAAATTTTGAGCAATTAATAATAATGATCCATTGGAAGCTGGACCAAGAGATGTAGCCCAAGAAAGGGGTGAACTCCTTTATCAATTGCTATGTTTATGTGCTTATGTTCATTGATTATGCTGCTATCTATGTGTATTTTTCATGAGTAATCCCTTAATCTATGTGTTGCAAACTGATCCATTTTCTTTAAACACATAACATTTACATTGCAATAATTTCAAGTATTTCAAGTCTTCTTCATTTTTAGATCAATAAGGAAAGTGGGTTAAATGGACAAGTGTCCATGTGAACAAAGTAGATATGTGGAAAAAGTTGGATAAAGCTAGCCATATGGACAAAGTGGTTATGTGGATAAAATGGATACGTGGACAAAGTGGCCTAGTAGATGCTTCTAAGAAAACTACTTGGAAGAGTATAAATAAGAGGCAAGGGTCTCTTGTAAAGACATCTCTCTTGAGAATATATTGAAGATCTAGTCTTAGTATGAGAGTGATTGCAAGTTCTCATGGACACATCAAAGTTTTTGTAAGTTTGAGATCTTGACAGTGAAAGTTTCATAAGTTCAGAGTGAAGCAGGCTCCAGTGAGGCAGGGATACAGTGAGGAAGGGCACGTACACATGCGAGCTGAAGGAGATCAGAGCATGTCCAATTGAAGAAATTCATGGAGACTTGAGTGTGAGTTGGTGTCAGGTTCCTGAAGGATGAAGCAAGTTCACGATCTACATTCTATGGGCTCATATCTACCATAGAAGTTCTGGTATGATTACATGATTGTTTTGATGGATAATTTTTCTTATGGTATGGTGAATCCTTAAGGCATTCTTGGTATGGCTATTGTGATATGGTTTATGTTGGTTGATTGATAGAGTTAGAAACACTCTTATGTTTCAGTACTAATATGGTTTCCATATTATATTGGTTTCTTATACATGATTGAATATCATTCATATTGTATGGTTGAGGAGCATGAGTAAGTTGTTGGAGAGCATAGATGTGTTGTGATTGGTTATGGTATAGATTGGATAATGAAGGGAAGAAGTGGATATGACAAAGGATGCATAAGATCTTAGTTTTCATGAAGAGAGAAAACCCTAGTTCAAAAGGAGGCACACACAGGCTATTGTGTGCCAGACCACGTACATACGCGGGCTGCACTATTGGTAGGGCACGCACATATGCATGCTGCACTACTAACAAGTTGCATACATGTTGACATATTGGTATCTATTGATGATTGAATCCTCTTCTCAATTGGTGTTGAGTTGTGTAAGTTGAGTCTTGCATTGTAGAGCTAGTGCTCTTGTGGAGTTGATACTCTATTCAGTTGTTGCTGATAAACCCAAGGATTGTAGTCCATAATAAAAATAAAATTGTACACACATCTTGTGTTCTTTGTGGTGATGGATTATTAATGATATATGTTGTTGTTATCTGTTGTTGATATATGTTCACATACAACTAGTTATGAATGATAGTAATAAGTAATGAGTAAATAGTAATTGCTAACTAAGGAGTTTTGTGAAGGGAAGTTTAAAACGATCCCTACATTGATTCACCCCCCCTCTCATTGTGCTCGATGTGTCCAACATATATATGTGTGTGTGTGTGTGTGTGTGTGTGATCGATGAAATATATTACATACCGTAATATCTATGTTATCAATGTGTTTGAAAAACCATTCATTACCTTCAAGTTCATTATCAACAATACAACATAGAGAAGAATTATGTTGGAGCCTTCATAAAGAGGTTTTTATTCCTTCTCAAGTAGATGTAAATCATGAACATCATCAAAGTCATCATTTTCATGATCATCATCGTGATCCATTCTAACATTAAATTTATCATGGATCAATGTATTTGTACCATCATCTTCAAATATATTATTGGCATGATCATCGTCTTCCATATGATCATTAACTTGATCTTCAGTATTCACAAATCCATGTTCCTCTGATGCTTGTTCTGCAACCACATTCTCCATGTGTGGATATGCCCCATGAATCCTTTCCTTTATAATTACAAACCATGAAAATATATTAGTGTATATATAACAAATATAAAAATGATACAAACATTTACAAAAACGATCAATATAAAAACATATATAATGAACAACTTACCAATGGACGATATTCATGCCCCCCCTCAATGTGTCCATGTTCCATACAATTTATTTTAGCTATTGAGATATTTAATCTTCTCCTGTTAAATCCTGTACATTGACTACAAGGAAAATAACATTTCCCATCACCCATTATTTTCACTCCATCCCACAATCTAGAAAGTAATTGTTGATTTTGTTCTTGTGGATCAAGAATATTGTTATGTGACATTTTCTTTCACCAAGCTTGAGTGATGATTATTGATCTTAAAAAATTAAGCTCCACACTTCAAATATTTGTAATGATAGTAACAAATAAAATAATTCTGGTTTTCCATAGGAAAAACAATCCTTGTAACCTCTGCAAGTCATCACTAGTATAGCAAAAATCCCAGAATGTTTCTAGCATTCCAACTTTTTATAAATAAATAACTATCGGATTTTCGATAGATGTTCACTATTGAATGTTACTGTAATAAATGTGAGGAGCAGTTGAGTAATTCTAGGTCAAAGGGAAATGGTATGATGATATTTTATGGAATTTGGATATCGGATGCCTTTTCCATTTCCGTTGGATATATGATGACGTCGAGGCCAATTCGAAAAAAACCCAACATAAATACAATTTCTAAAGGTAAAATCCAATGACAATACAATTTTTTTGGGTGGCATCGGAGGATGCCGTCAGATTTTGGATTCAAATGTTGTAGTGCCTAGTTATTCGATGGGAACTAAACACACATGCTCACTCACCCACTACCCAAAATTTTGGGGTAAAGGGGATGAGGATGTTGAGAAACCTTGGTTCTTATGTGAGGTTATATGGAGGTACCGCATAACTCTAGATGCCAATAAACTAGTAAAATTCTAAACCATATTGATAGGTAGAGCATTAAAATGGTACATGAAGTCCATCGAACTAGGTAATCCTCAAGGTGATCCCTCTAGACAACCCTTTAATCTCTTCTACAACTGTGATGAACAGATCCACCTTGCAAGAGGATTCCCACATCCAAGGATACCATGGTGTTCACATTTCCAAAACAATACCCATACTACTGAGGAATCGCTTGACCTCATTGCATGATTGGAAGATCACATAAGACAAAGGGGAGCCAATTTGATAAACTCAAAACCTAGGCCAATTGTGGATGAGAGAGATTCCAACATTCATGTTATAACATGGGGAGGTGCAAAGATCGATGTTGATGTTGAACATCTTAATCGAGCTCAAATTCAAAAGGTAGTTCCTAAACCACCATATGATCTTGTACAACAAAAGGAATTTTTACAGAATGTAGTAGAATTGTTTCACCATATGTCTAACTCCATGATACCAGAAGTTGTGAATCCAAGCTATACCCCTCCCTGTCAAGTTGTGGAAAAGTTGGTCCCATCCAAGGACCCTTTATATGAGTCAAACAACACTATTGCCTTATGGTTGAAAATCTTTTCTGATATCCTGAATGATGAACCTGTTAGCACTTGGTAAATTTCCTAGAGGTTGAAAACACAAGAAATCTACAAAGGTAACTTTATCCAACCACTTTTGAAGCTGGGATCTAGCCCTTCCAACTTCAGAGAGGGATCTCTCTATATGATTTAGTTATGTTTCCAATTTTAGATATTAGGCTAGGTAAAGAAATAGGTCGGTTTTGTTTTCAAAGTGTTTTTTGAATTGGTTGAGACAGTCTACACATCCATTGGGCTATGGGGTTTGTGTCTTAATAAATATGAGATACAACCCATAAACACAAAGGGAAAAACTTTCACAGGGCGAGATAATATAATCACTGGATCTTTTAGTAGCTTAAATGATGATTGGCAGAAAATATGAGAAATATAATTTCAATAAATAAGCAGTTAAGAATTCCTTTATTGAAAACACCAGAAGAAAAACACTAAAATCTTTCGAGTCAGAAATAGGGTATACGAGATAAATCCTGCAATGTTCGTTACTCTTAAAGATTAGAATTAGAAAACAAGATGATCACAAAGCAAGAATAACATTCAACTTAGAGAGAAAACATCACCAGTGAATACACGCAAGAATCCTGTAAAAGTGCCTCCTTTTTATTAATGGAAGATCTCTTCAAAAATATTACAGTCTGATAGCGTCAAGGTGTGAAGATCAACAACCCTCAATACTTTAAAAGGTGAAGTATTTATAACTCAAATTACAAATGGTCCTTCCATTAATGACCAGGACGTGCTAAATCTATTTTTAGCCTAACTAACTTAACAAATTTCCTAAATCTAGGAACTGCTTGATGACTTGGTGTAACTGCACGCTGATTTCTGGGTAGACCGTTGATGAATCCTTTGCATGACCTCATATGACTGGACAACTGATTGGACCTAGACATCTCATCTACTAATCGATCAGATCGCAGAGTTACTCCCATATGAGATGACTGGGCACGTTGACTTTGAGCAGTCTTCAATATACTTCATCCATTTCTGTATACTTGGCGAATGTAGGCTTGGTGAAGAATATGTATCCAATCTCGTGTTGGATACTGATGTCCCACTGAAGGGCATCCAGGAATGCCTTTTCGGTGATGCTCCCTTGAATCCCTGCAAACTTTGAACTATCCTTAGACACATCTGCCAATCTCTTCTTGTAATCTGGGAGTGTCATCAGTTTATCATTAATAACCTTCAGACCAGGTAGACCTTTCTTTTGGAGAGCCTCAATCTTACTGAATAAACTTTGTACCCCCTGGTCCATGGCCTGAACCTTTTCTTCCAGCTGAAGAATTATTCCTCTCTTGGTCAAAACTCTTTTGACCTCAAGGGTGGTCTCTGTTCTGTCTTCAATCTTCAACTCTTCCAGCTCCTCCCTGGTCTTAGAATTGAGGAACTTGATGATCTCATTTTCCTATGTTGGCCTATCTCCCAATTCTACTCTGATCTTCTCAATGGCTTGTTTTCTCCTCTATACTAACTCATTCTGCTCAAACATGATCTGGATCATGGGCCATATCTCATTCATGGACTTAGTGATGTCTGTCCATACACTCTCTTTAACCTCGGCCAATGTCTTTCCTTCCACTGTTTATTTCTGGAGCTGTTGTAACTCCTGCTTGAGCTGCTCTATTACTTGCTTTTCCTTGGATAGGCTGGTCTGGAAGGAAGACTTGAGTTCCTGCAGGTTCTCAATATCCTTATTTAGCCTGCCGATCTCTGTCTCCTGCAGGTTCATCCTTTCCATGGACTCAGCCAGATCGGCTATCTTCTCCTGATATGTCGATGGAGTCATGGATGGGACTGTTGTAACTGATGCTATGCTCACTCCTACAATTGGGATAGCACTCAATGGAATGACTTCCATTGGCTTCAGTTGCTCTTTGTCTTTTAACAGTTTCTCCATCTTAGCTTCCATTTCTCTAAGCTGTGCGTTTTGCTCCATGAGCAGCTTTAGCATCTCATCCTTCTCGCCTTCTTTCTCTGCTATCTCCTTCGCCTGCGAGTCCTCTGTGGGTGGGAGCTTCAGTTGTTTCCTCAAGAATGCTATATCAGCGTTCTTATTTTTTATCATTTCCTCTGCTACTTTGATGTTCAAAGGATCATAACCGATCTTGAGGACCAACTCCTCCAAAGTTTTGATCCTATTGTCCTTTGTGAAGGATGAAATCTTCTCCATTTTGAGCTGTGTTTGAACATTGTTCAGGGACACCTGCAATTTAGACGCTGAAGTAGAAGCGTGCGCCAATGTGTAGAAAACCATTTCTCTGGTCTTCTTGTGCAGATCCATCTGATCGGCTGGGTGCACGTCCTTCATTTGGAATTCGAGGGTGGCGCTCTTGTAGTCGGTAATCACCTTGGGATCTGGTACCTATTCCTGGAGGAAGGCCATGTGCATTCTACCCTTTTTTGTGTCGAATGCAGAAAACAGCCTATGTTGTGCAGTCGACGTCTTCTTCCAAAACTGAGCGCAAGTACTGCTGGTAAGGGTATGGTTATTTTTCTTGATCATCTCATACTTCTCGAAGATACTAAGATTTAGTCCTACCTTGCCTGGCTGAGTGTTCAAAGTTGAGTCTGTGGTTTTTATCGGCAATACCGGGGTAATGTCCTTATGGAGGCTCGAATCGAAGGGTGGAATAATAGGCTTGGTCACTGTGGTAGGCAGAGCTTCTTTTTCTCCAGTCGGGCCAGGAACTGAGATTGTCTTGGGCCTCTTAGTGTGCAACTGGAACTCTTCGGACAATACCTCCGTGACAGGCGGAGATAAATCCTGCCTCAGCCTCTTCTCTTTTGGGACCTGTGGCGTGGTTGTTGGTGGCATAGTGATCGAGGGAACCTATTGTTCTACTTCAACCAAGGTGTTAGGCTCCCACACTGTTTGATTTGCAATTTTTTCCACCTTAGGCTTAGGCACATGAACATACGGGATGTTTTTGTTTTTCACCCACATTTATGAGATGATCCCACATGGATCATAATGCCATGGGAAACTCATGAAGAATTTCATCTCCCTTAGCATCCTGTCTACCTCTTCCCCGGTGCCACGACTATTGCAGATGAAGGATCCAATCTGCCCCTTGATTCGAAGCTTCTACTTTTTCTTCAATGATACAAAATGAATATCATCTGAATTTATAATCTGCCTTATATATTCTAGAGAAAAGATTCTAACAGACAAATACTTAGGCATCTTATATGGTGCCAATTAGCACCTGTATACTCTGATCTCGGTATGATTTTGATACAGGTACCAATCCCCGGTCTTTGTGTTGTCTGAGAGATGCAGGATTCTCTGGACTTCATCATTTATTCGAGGCTCGGGCCTGCTGCTCAGCATACTTACCACAGGGTGGTAGAACTGATCGATGAATGCCTTGAAACTGTACTCTGTGGAGTTGTGCTTGAGCAAGGAAGTCCATGCTGTGACTGCTTGAGGTTTACCATCTTCATCCATCTTCTGCATCGAAAAACTAAATTTATCCGCCTGGAAAAAGACGAACAGGTAGGCTAGTATTGATGAATATATGAACATGCCTTCCATGCCAAAATTCATGAACTGTTCGTGAATATTGTCTCCCAAGAATGTGTTGAAATCAA
This sequence comes from Picea abies, assembly GCA_900067695.1. Classification (NCBI taxonomy): domain Eukaryota; kingdom Viridiplantae; phylum Streptophyta; class Pinopsida; order Pinales; family Pinaceae; genus Picea; species Picea abies. The sequence continues at coordinate 12,519 of CBVK0101254031.1, forward strand.
ACTGGATGGTGGGCTTTTCATCAGTGGATAAAATGGATAGAAAACCCAGAATGGGCTCATCTACCCACTGGTTGGAAAAGTATCCTAACAAAGCACAAAGGGAGGAGATGACCTGGTTTCCCTTAGTTGAGAACATGGAGGATGGGTAAGGAGTATTTGTGGAGGGAAATTGAGCGGATGAGGGAAGGAAGAGCTCGAATATTTGAGCTCTTTGGGGGAAGGTCATTTTCTAGTACAATTCGGTGAGAATTTCCAGGTTGAGGGGGGACGTAGAGTCGGCTCAGGGAATTTGCATCATCTGGTCTATGGATTCGGGTGTGATGAGGAACAAGATCTCTCCGGATGAGGATATGATGGCTCTTTTCTCGAGGATATAATGAGCTTGACACTTGAGAGAAAACTCGGGAAAATGGTGGATCTGAGGGAAGAGGTAGAGGGTTAAATTAGACTCCGAGAGTCCAATTTCATCACTCTGGTCTAGGAACACTTCCTTGAGCCATGACTGGAGGTATGAGAAGTCAAAATCACATTTGGTATCTGCGATTAACCAGTCTTTGTTGACTAGTGGGATCCTGTCCAGGTCGACAGGAGGCGGGAGAAACAGATTCTCCTCTCTTTCCATTGGTTTGGACTTTGGCGCCATTTCTACAATAGTACCTGCAATAAACACAACGTTAGTGGGGGAGACTGACTGTGGATGAGGGCGACATAATGTAACAGAGGAGTAAATGGTAAATTTCTCTGGTGCGATAGGTGAATAGCGAAAGTAAGGGAAATAACGGTGGTTTTATTTAAACTGGGGTCGGTTGGGCATGAGAGACAGGTCAGCTGGATAACGGATAGGTTATCCAATAATAAATGGACAACGGGTCATTTGGGAGTGAGATGGCAGGTGACGGTAGCTGAAATATACAGACGGGTGACGTGGTGGCTAGGGATTGGAGGTAAAAGTCGTAATAAGGGGCTTGCCATGAGTGAAATGGGGGAAGGACTGACAACATTTATGGGACATGACCAATTTGGAAAAGGTGGAAGGTGATGTCCAGAGGTGACGGAGGTCTGTCAGATAGCAGATGGTGATAGGACTTCAAGTCAAATATATTTACACCACGTATAACAAGGGAACCGCCAAAGGGGGAAAACCATTCCGAACCCCCCCCCCAGTTAAAAACAAATCATCTAGGGGGTCCAAAATCCATTTTGGGCTATTGATATGCATGCTTGTTTCTGAGCCGTAGATCTAAGTGCGCTCTTTATCACTCATTCTGGACCCCCCCTCCATTAAAGGCAAAATGGATGGGGGGGTTAGGAATCCAATATTGACCGTTGATTTAAGCACTCAACCCTGGGCCGTCCAGATGAGCACAAATGTTATCAACGATTCCAGACCCCCCCCGGTTAAAAGCATAATAGTCGAGGGGGTTCAGAATGCTCTGTACACCATAGATCTGGGCACTGTGATCAGGATCGTCGATATGTGCAGGGAGCATAAATGGGGAGTGGAAAACACTTGCGCTGGGAAAAACTTAGGATAAATGTATTTTATGGGTTTTTCCCCAAACTTTTCAAGTGGACACCACCATGGGGCTTCGACCAAACGATCTTCTAAGCATATGAAACATGGTGCAACATTTACATCAAGCTAGTTTTATTGGAATGAAACAATAAAACAACTAGACTACATACTAACCTATCTTCCTATGACAATTAACCCAGATTAAACTGTTGGGTTAAGAGTTTACTCTACCCTGGGGCTATCTGACCAAGATTAGACAGTCTGGCCAGATTTATTCACTAATATAACCTAGACACTTTGGCTAAGATTAAACTGTTTAGCCAAGTTCATTCACTACCCTATCAACATTCAAATTTAAAAAGAACTTGGCCATGCTTGAAAGGTATGGACCAAGTTACTATTATTGCTTGGCCATGCTTGAAAGGTATGGACCAAGTTACTATTATTGCATGGGGTTTTTATTGCAATTCTTTTATGCCCTCTTTTTCTTTTTTCTTTTTCCTTTTCTTTTATTTTTTCTTTCTTTTTCCTTTTCTTTTCTTTTCTTTTTCTTTTCTTTTCAAATTATTTGTAGAATGAAAAATCATTTGTCAACAAAAACACTAGAGACAGATAATATCCCAGTCACCAGTTGATCCTACAATTTATAGGGTGATAACAACGGCTCCGCCTGGGGATGGTACTTGCCCTGTGAAGTTCCAAGAATCCTGGTTCCTGTCATTCTAAAAGTTTCTTCCTAGTAGCCTTCGTTGGTTTTATTCTCAAAAATTGGAAAAATAGTGGATAGCAGCTTAGGGCCTTCTCTTCGGGCTTCAACCAACTAACTAATGTTCTTCACTCAGGAAATGCAAGTGAAAAATAAAAATAAAAATGGTATGTACTATGGAGAGTGAAAACTCGAATCTCTATTGAGGTGGCACATAATGTTTCAACATTCTTCCATTCATAGGTCCTCCTAGAAGATCTGTCCCTTCGGTGTTGTTTAGCAAGAAAGCATTGTTTCCCCTGAAATCTTGGATCATGTATGGTCCTATCCACAGACTGTCAAATTTTCCATGCTTTCCCTTGTCTTCATTTCTGGCATCCCATATCAGCACCAAATCTCCTAGCTCAAAATCATCTTCCTTGGTTCGTTTGTCAAAGATCTTCTTGATGTTTTCTTGGATTACCTGAGTCTTGTTGAAAACGTCCTCCCTAGATTGCTGCAAATGGATCATCTGGTTGATCCTTCTCTGTGAATCATTTGGCTCAGCTTGTACATATTGAAGCAACTTCATGACAGGGACTCCTAAAGAAGTGGGGAAAACTGCCTTTGTGCCATAGACCAACTGGTATGGTGACATACCAATTGACCTTTTGGTGGTCAGTCTATTAGCCCATAACGCAAACACCAACTTGTTGTGCCATGATTTCTTGTTTTCCTGCAATGTTTTCTTGATGATATTTACCAAGGTTTTGTTTGAAGATTCCGCCAGCCCATTCCCCTGAGGGTAGTAGGCTGTGGAATGCCCCAAACCAATGTGATATTGGTTGCAGAAATCTATGAGCTTCTTCGACCGAAAAGTAGCTGCATTATCAGTTATAATCTTTCTAGGACATCCAAAGCGAGACAAAATATTATTTTCAAGGAATTTGATAATAATAGAGTTAGTGGCTTGCCTTCTTGGTACTGCTTCAATCCATTTGGTAAAATAATCGGTGGCAGTGAGAATCCACCTGTGCTGGCTTGAAGATGGGGGGTGTATTTCTCCAATGAAATCAAGTCCCCATTGTTGGAAAGGGGCCTCAACTGAGATCGGTTTCAGAGGTAGAGGGAGGAGTTTCCTTTTGCCTTCAAACAATTGACATTGATGACATGTAGTTACCTTTTGATGCACATCGGCAAATAGGATGGGCCAATAGAATCCATCTCTGAGTATTTTGTTGGCTGTGACCTTCCAGTTCAGATGGCCACCACATTCTCCTACATGAAAATATTGTAACACTTTATCAACTTCATCTTTCAATAAACAATTTAATAGAATGCCTGTAGGATCTTTCCAATACAAATTTCCTTCTAGAATACAAAATTTTAAGGCTTTCAACTTTAAAAATCTAGCTTTAGTCTTAGTCAAACCACGGGGAGCTTGTAGATTTTGTAAAATGAATATAAGGTCTGCGTACCATGGAGAGTTGAGAAATACCTCTCTCACACTTGGAGTTTCCATCTAGCCCTATTCATCTGCCACATATAAATAATTAATGTCAAGAGCATGGAAGTTCGTTTCAGCCATTAATTTTGCTAGGCCTTGACCCTTAATTAGTTTTGTAAGCTTAATCTCTATATCGTATTCTAAAATAACAACAATCTAGTTTCCCCTTCTTCCATCAGGGTTGTCCTGTGTCAAAATGTCTTTTACTACCACGTTCGGGACATATGCTATGGTGTGGGAATGAAGAATGTAGACTCTAAATTCTTTTATGGCTTTTACCAAAGAAAAAGCTTGTTTCTCCATTATCTTGTAATTCAGAGCAACGTCTCTTAATGCTTTGCTAAATAAAGCTATGGGATGTTCATACCCTTCGCTGTTCTTTTGCAATAACACCGCTGCTATAGTATATTCGAAAGCGAAAGAAAAGAGATAGAAATCCTTAGTAAAATAAGGACTGATCAAAACAAGGGCTTCTGTGAGTGCTCGTTTGACTTGTTTGAAAGACTGTCTACACTCAGAGTCCCATTTTATTTTTACATCCTTTTTTAGAATATTTGTAATGTTTTTGAGGAGTTCTGCCAGATTGGGAATGAATATTCATAGAAAGTTTATTCTCTTGATAAAAGACTGTAGTTCCTTGAGATTCCTTAGGTGTTCTAATTTTTGTATGGCCTCGATTCTGCTGGGGTCTATTTTGATTCCATCTTTGGAGATGATGTGTCCTAGCAGTTTGCCTTCCTCTAACCCCAAAAGGATTTTCTTAGGATTTAAAGAAATCCCAAACCTTCTACATTTCTCGAAGACTCATCTGAGGTGTCGCAGGTGTTCGTCATCAGATCGGGAAAACACAGTTACATCATCTAAATAGATGAAAATAAACTTACCCAATTCTTCCACAAAAGAGATATCCATTGCTCTCTAGAATGTGGCTCCTGCGTTCATCAAACCAAAAGGCATTTTCACATACATGAAAGTGCCCCACGGTGTGGTGAAAGCAGTTTTGTCTTGGTCATTCGAGTGAACTAGGACCTGATTGTAACTCGAGAAACCATCCAGCAGAGAAATTCGACTGGACCCAATCACCCTTTGCAGGGTGTGGTCCATTTTCGGCAAGGGGTAATTATCCTTTAGGGAGACTTTATTCAGATTTTGAAAATCTATGCAGAGTCTGATTTCCTTGGTTTTCTTACGTGTAGGGACCAAATTAGAGACCCATTTGGAAAAATGCAACGGAACTATGATTTTGGCATCATACATTTTTTTGATTTCCTTTTCCATCAGAGGGAGCAACTTGGGATTTATCCTCCTAAGTTTATGCCTAAACAATTTTTGGTCTTCTTTTATTGGAATCCTGTGTTGTATGATGTTGGTATCATAGGCTTTCAAATCTTCATAGCCCCAGGCAAAGACATCTGAATATTCTTTGAACAACTCAATGTATTTGAGTTTTTTCTCTAGGGGTAATGATTTAGACAGTTTGACTATCTTGGGTTTCTCTTCAGTCCCTATATTACAGTCTTCTACCTCTTGTCCATGGGCTTCGATTTTCAGATTTTTGGCTACGTCGTTAGAATAAAAAAAGTCCTCTAAAGGAACTAGACCTCTAGGCAAAAACATTGCTTTTCAAATGTAAAACATCAACATCCATTTCTTCATCACCTAATTCTCTTGAATCTACGCTATTTAGACTATCAATTTCAAAATCACGACTATTTACATTTTCATCTTCGTTCTCTAAATCTATATTTGTACATTCAAAATCGTTTTTACACTGTAGAAAGTCTTCAATTTGATCATCATTACCAAACACTTGCCAGTACTTGATATTGTCAGGAACGGTTGGTCTACATTTCACCTCAACAGTGTATGGACGAGTCGAGCAGAAAGGAATCTTATAGGTGGCTACTGACGTAGCCAATCTGTCTGCCAGAATGTTCTGTACCCTCAGCATTACCTGCAAGTCAACTTCAGTGAAACATATAAGGGCATCTAGAACAACATTCCTATAAGCTCCAAGACGTGGGTGTTTCACAGTGTACTCACCTTTGATCTACTTTATTATCAACTCAGAATCATCTCTTACCATAATCTGTTTAGCACCAACTCTTTTCAAAAGATTCAAATCGAGAATCAAGGCTTCATACTCAGCAATATTGTTAGTGCATTGGAAATTTAATTTGTAAGAATGGTTTTCTGAATACCTATTTCTGTGATTATGTAGCCAAACTCCTGCTCCAGCTCCTTCTTTGCTCATAGCTCCATCAAAATCCATGCTCCAGAAATCAACGGGTAACTCTTCAGTTATCACGTTCTTCATCCTTGCTACCTTAATGATTTATTGGCCTTCATCTTGACTAGATGTATCTTCCACCAGCTGAGTATCTTTCTCTCCCGTGTCACCATCATTGTACAAGATAAAAGAATCCAAGTCAGAATGCGCGGAGTAAAAATGATAGTTGTGCGGATTTTCTTGGCTACTGACCATGTACTTCATCAATGTTTCTCTGTATAGCCTTCTTTATTGCCCGAAAACTGGGATAGTGGCATAAGACATATCTAGCTGCAGGGTACCTCTCAACTTAGCCCCCCAGGACCAGGAAAGAAACATTCCATACTTCGGAGGGATATCTGTGACTACCACATCCATGACCATGCTCTTTGCAGGTATCTGAACCAAGGTGATATATAGGTCCTTAATCAAACTAATACATCTAACTTTTCTGGAGTCAAATGAATGTAAATCCTTATAAGGTCTGGTGACCTCCAGTCCCAATTTCTCCATTACTTCTTTAGGCATCAAATTGTGAGAAGTGCCAAAATCTAGCATAGCGTTATGCAAGATCAGGTCATGTATGTTTAGAATGATGTAAAAAGGAGTGACATCACCAGTATCATCTTGACCATCTACTTTTGGTCTGAAAAGAAGCTCGGGTTGATCATTAGTAAGGTTCACAGTGTCTGAATGATTTGTTGATAAAATGGTTAAGGCCTTCGTGCCTATGTCAGGTTCAATGGTCAGTGCTTTAATCACCTATGAATGATAAATGTCTTTGTTCATCAACTCAGAAAGTGGGATGGGAATTTTTACTTTGGCCAATTCCCCCTCAAGGCTGAAAGGCGTGGGAGCTCTGCCCTAGCTCATCAATTTTGGTTTGTCCACCATATTCTTCTGTTCCGAAGTACTGGGTGGATTAATTGGGGAATCCTCGGGCTGAGATGGCCTTTTCAGAATAGTAAGGTTTTTCTTCACGGAAGCTTCGACAGTGCTCTTTTCAGGAATCTTCTCGGCAGCTGGCTCAGAGGCCTTATTGGTTTCAACTACTTTCTTTGTTTCAACCGTCTTTTTTGGGGAACTACCTTCTATCTTTTTACTCCGCAGATTATACTATCGGTGTACCTCCAGAATGGAATTTTCGAATGCCTATTGTTCTGCATCTTGAGCTTCTTCGTTTACTTTTGTTTGATTAAGAATAAAGAGTTCTTGCTCTTCTTGGGTAAGGAAAATAGCTTCGTTTTCATGAATGCCCATGATATTTATGTGAGTATCCTCCAGTTCTTCGATTACTTCCTCCCCTTCGTCAACATAATTTTCTTGCAGGGGGGGTCTGATCTGTTGATTTGGACCCCTCTGCTCTCTTTGATCCCTAGGATCTCTCTGTCTGATTTGAGGAGGGTTTCTCCTAAAGTTAGGGTTCCGAACATGGGGAGCTGGTGGATTTTCTCTCGGAGGATTTCTGTCAGACACAGTAAGTCTTTCCATCATTCTTTCCACTGCTTTGGCCAAAGAATCCAATTTGGAATCTAAGGTCAACGTGGAAGGTTCTTCTTTAATTGTGACTCTCCTCTCTGACCTCTGACGTGCCCTTTTTTCCAACAAATTGGCCTCCATACTTATAGCACTTATCTGCATGTCTTCCAGGGTGGTAAGATTTCTCTCCCTTAGTTGGTATGACATGTCAGCGTCAAAACCATTGGGGAATTTTATCAATGCCAAACCCTGTGGAGGTTTGATTTCAGTTGGGATTGTGTTGTACAGGTTATTGAAACGAGTGCAGTAATATTACACTCTCTCACCTTGATTTCTTCTAATATTTTCATATTTCGACAAGATTTGCAGAGGGTTTTTCTTTACCTCCCATCTGTCTAGAAAACTCCTTTGGAATGTGGTAAGGTAAAGGACTGAAGCGGCACACAACCCTTTATACCATTTTTTAGCGTCACCTGTCAAAATTTGAGCAAACAATCTCATCTGAACGTCACCTTCATCTACTTCATGCAGATCATAATAATCATTCATTTTGTCTATGTGTTGTTGTTCGCTCAAAGGTCCTGTTGCATCGAACTGTGGAAGTCTTATTTGATAGTCTTGGGGCATGGCATGTAGAGGCGCAGCCAACACCAAGGGAGCATATCGAGTTTCCATGATGGGTGGAGGAGGTGGGATGATAACCTGGATGATCGGTGAGGTAGCGACTGAAGATGAGGATGAGGAGGGACTGGATAGCACTGAGGGAGTGATTCACAGTTTAGTCGTGGGAGACAAAAATTCGGGGGTTCGGGGTTGCAAAACAGTTGGGTCAAATATGATTCCAGTCACAAAACTATCGGACTGTGTTCTAACTAGGCTTTGTGTTATAACCCTAAATTGCACCACACATGCTTACCTAGCATCAGGCCAACTCATATCCATTCATTTCCAAAACATCTATTGAACAACCTCTTTAAAAATCCTCTTGGGTAAAGGTACACGCACCCTAACCCACTACTTCATGCGTGTGAACACTGGCAGGCCTACTACAGCCCACGTTTACCTAACAAAACACAAAAATAGGAAAGTTGCCGATGGGACAAAAAGCTATGGGTCAGTTAACTGAAACTCCCGGCCATGCATGGCCAAGAGTTCGTCCAAAACCCTAGCTCCTTCTAGCCTATAAAAGAAGGGGTAGGGGTACTATTTGGAGGGAGGAAAAATATAGCAAAGAAACTTTGCCCATTTGCCGAATCCATTTGTCTCAACTCTTTAGCCTTTCCTCAAGCCTAAAGAGAATTAACGCAAAGCAGTTGGAGGACAAAAGAAGAGGAGGAGCCCAGGATCAGGATCAAGGAGCGATGGCCGATCTCGACTTTTATTGTAAGTTGATTCATTTTGAAAATAATAAAAGAATACTTTTCTCGTCCCAATGCATGAGTTATCTATGATTTGTGTAATTTATGCTTAATTTCTAA
>CBVK0101254033.1:0-10137 GCA_900067695.1 Picea abies
CTTCCGATCTCACATAGTCGGCAGGTCGCACGAGTCCCACATCTGCATGCAATAAATGTTCACCCATCAAAAATGTTGGTATACAAAAACATGATATATATATCAAAAAGACATAAAAATTACATATGCAAACAAAAAAAAAACTATATAGGTGGAGACTTACCCATCTCCCCTCGCTCCTCACCAGAAGGCATTGGTATCGCTGGATCTCTGGAGAAGTCGATCCCCACATATGGGCAGTCCTCAATAGCTGGGATATGCCATGACAGCCAAGCAAAAAAGTCGTCGTTGAAGGCCTCTATGGTCCTTCCACCACCCTGTCGTGGCAGTAATGCTGCCCATCTACATACTGCAGGGAAAGTAGCCAGATGTCCTCGTACTGTTAGCCGAGGACTAAAACATGGAACTCTCTCGAAGGAAAATGAACATAGGATGGTCCCAAACCCGAAGTTCATGTGTGTCCGCTGTCTGCACACTGTTAACTGACTTGTCATGCTCGCTAGTAGTGTGGTACTCCAATCAAAAATTTGTGCATTCATGCACTGGATTGTACAGTTCATCTGTGCGTGCGAAGCCCGATGCACAGCTACGGAGCCAGTAATCCACCCAATGAGCGATAAAATAGTCTGAAGGGAAAGGCTGGTAATCCTACTAACGGGCACCGAGGAAGTCCTCTGATCGGTCCCAGCCTCACAATACTCCTCTATTAGCTCTGAGACTTTGCTTGGCCCCGCAGGAAAAGTCTAAAAGTTGACTGGTTCCACTCTCCTCGAGAGGCCAGTCAAAAAGTAAATATCCTCGGTGGTGGGCACCAAGGATTGCCCCTCTATCATGAAAGCCTCTGCATCAGGGTGCCAGTAATCAACCAAGGCATTCAGTAGACTTGGTTGCGTGTGCATAAATGAAAAAAAAAATAATTTTACCAAACCGCACTGCGTCAGCACAGCCATAACGTTCGGATCTACGGCCACTAACTCATTGGCAGCCTCGTGCTCCCTCTCCCTCCACTGAACATACATCCTGCCAACACAACAAAGCAAAAAGGGGGGGTCAGGACTTGTTTAGATTAATTTTTGCATCACACGGGGGGTACTCGCGGGGAGACATGACTCTGCACGTTGGTACCCATGGGCTGTCCTTGGACAACCCACGTTTTCCTAGGGCCGACCTCTTTGAGGTCGACGGCCACCCCCAAAATCAACTAAAAGCAAGAAATGAAGTATTGAATAACAAGACAAGGGAGTTTGTACTTACTTGGTCCAAGCAGAAGTCTGTTTCGTCCACTGTAGCTCCCGGAATCACGATCTTTGGCAAAGGGGGTCTTTTGGCTCCATAGTCAATTTCCAAAATAGCAATGGTGATAATGAGCTGCCAGCTTCTATTTATAGACTTTTTGGCCTCTTTTTGTGACTTTTTTGGGCCCCTTTATTAGTTTCTTTATACTAAAAACCATTTAGAGTGATCCAGGAGTTATATGGGAGCGATTTGATCAGGTATTGGGACAATTTTTATTGAGTTTCGAAAAAATAAAAAAAAATATATTGACGGTCCATATTTTTTTTTTTTTTTCAAAAATCAACTGGAGCATATAGGGTAGGATTTCATCCCAACTGTTGCATCTTGTTGCCTTTTGTTCTTATGATATAGGATCGATCCCATCCGGTTGTGGCACAGAACCATCATATCTGCTCTAGAAGTGCCGCAACTTGGTGGTAGAGCTTACTGAAACATGGATGCCCTAGGTAGGTCCTGGTTGCATTATGGTGTCTATGCCGTTTCTAACAACATTATAAGCTCGAGAGTCTGTATAGTCTTTCCTGAATACGAGTTTCATCCTCATTCGCATGGGTCTTGTTTCACTCTTTGTCTTACCCTCCGGACTCCCAAAACACAACGGGTCTCCCTTTAAGCCCATTCTAGACCCTCTAAACATGAAAAGATTGCCGAGCGATCTTGTGACCTTTCACGCTCGTTAAACTGAAATTTGAAGTCACGTCTGTCCGACGGTAGTTTACCCCTTTTTCGGTCTGGACGGTCAACTGTACGAACAAAGGAATACTCTATCGAATTCCAATTCTTTAGAAGAGTATCCTCAGGTAAGATTTTATTCCTTTTTCGGGCTCGAGGGAGTAAATTTACAAAAAAGAAACCCCCCTGGAGTCCATAGTTAAGCTCTTTTCAAACTCCCTAAAATTGAAAAGATCGCTGAGTGACCTTATTCTTTCACACTCGTTAAAATGGTCCAGAAGAATATTCCTGACGGATTCCATAGTTAATATTTTTTCAGAATCCTTAAAATTGAAAAATAGCCAAGTGATCTTGTCCTTTTCACACTCATTAAAATGGTTCTGAATTGACGTCTAATCGGTGCTAGTTTATCCCTTTTTCGAACTGACTAGACTATTGACAAAAAAGGTACCCCAATGGAGTTTCCTTTTATGCTTTTTCAGACTCTCTAAATATGAAAAACCACCGAGCTTATCTTCTCTGGGCTCGTTAAACTTACATTGAAGGACGTTACCATTGTGTGTTCTATCAACCGCATTTGCATCATTTACCCATCAGCCTAGTAACAATTTTCCTTTGCGTCTTAAACACCTTTGGCCACTGGAGAATTTTTCCCGAGTATCATTTCCTTAGAACATCAGTCTTGTCCTTGTGCCTTGAGCTTGTATGTTTGCTATACTCATTCCTCCATTGTAATGTAATATTCCTTTATTCTTTTTTCAAAATCATCAAAAAGAACAAAAAAATCAAATATACCCCAAAAAGAGGATGGGAAAAGTATTTTCTTTATTGGTAGCATAATGAGTCACCCTTGGATAAAGCACATATGTCCGTTTGATTCATCAGACTTTGGGATGTAGTACGACCTTAGGAAGCTTTTCTCGCTATATAGAGTTGTGTCCTCCACCATTTGGTTAGTCTTCCAAACATATGGAGAGTTTGTGTCGCCTCCTACTTCGTATACTTATGATTAACAGATATGTTGCTTGAGTCTTATCACTTGTCGTGCTATTGTCCAAGGGAAGTTTTTCATTGAGCCTGAGTCGGCCCCTCTGCAATATGTCTCTTGTCCACATACCTGGCCATCCTGAACGTCCAATCAAGTCTTTGTTCGAAATCATTGAAGCCTTCAGTCCGATCATCAAGATTATCAAGTCCATAACCGACGAGCCGTCTAAGACCTCTGGGTAGTGCAGTCGTACACTCATATTACACTCCTACCCGAGTTTTAGAAGATTTTGAAGTCGTTACTCGAGCTTTGAAGTACATCCATCAAGCCGAATTAGCTTCTAAGAGATGGATACTTTATATGTATGTCTTTCTAATTTCGAGATGTAGCTCTACTGTGTATTATTCCCGGCTACTCTTCATAGTTTTTTGACATGGATCTATAGTGTATTTGATTGGTAGCCATGGTTCTATTTTATCCCGAGCATGGGTATGCCTGCCTCGGTGAGAAATTTGATATTTTTTGCAGACGGCACCTCCTGGTTCCTGATTCCTGGGCTCACTCATTCAGCATATCAGTACAGATTGGTAAAGAATTGGTAATGCATTTCGGCCATCAGATGCTCTTCTGACCTCACACATTAGGGGGCATCTGTTATCACCCTAAATTGCACTACACATTCTTACCTGGCATCAGGCCAACTCATATCCCTTCCTTGCCAAAGCCATGCTGAATAAACTCTTGAAAATCCTTTTAAATCAAGTGACACGCACCCTAAACCACTACTGCATGCATTGGAACGCTGACATGCCTACTACTGCACACGTTGGAACGCTAGCTGGCCTACTATAGCCCGTGTTTACCTAACAAAGCACAAAAACAAGGAAGTTGCCGACGGGACAAAACGCTATGGGTCAGTTAACTGAATCTCCTGGCCATGCATGGCCGAGACTTCGTCCAAAACCCTAGCTCCTTCTAGCCTATAAAATAAGGGGTAGGGGTACTATTTGGAGGAGGAAAAAGATACTGAAGAAACTCTGCCCAATTGCCAAATCCATTTGTCCCAACCCTTTAGCCTTTCCTCAAGCTTAAGGAGAATTAAAGCAAAGAAGAGGAGGAGCCCAGGATGAGGATCAAGGAACGGTGGCCGGTCTCACATTGATTGTAAGTTGATTCATTTTCTATTCTACAGGAATTCGAAGAACATTGTCTTGACTTCTATTCTTTGCATGGAAATCCATAAACTGTGCTATACTTTGGCACCATAACAATCATTGGAAACGTGGAATTATCGGAATATAGAGAAAAAAATTGCGAGACACCGTCTTTGATGCTTTATCAGTTCGATATCTACTTATTTGAGATTGTGGGCATTCATTTTCTAATGCATATTTTCCATAATATATGATATGATCATTAGGACATGCATCAATAGTATGATAGTCCATTCCAATTTCTTTCATAACCATGGATATTTCTCGATATGTGCATGGAAAAATATTTGACGTCGGTAATAGAATATCATCTAACAATCTACAAAATTCTAAACAATAAGTCAATGTAAACAATATTAATCATCAATATATCATCCAATATACTAATTTACAAATTAGAAAACAATAGCAATATAGGAAAAAATTGAACCTTTTAAGTAGTTGTGAACATGCAGGCATAAATAATTAACAAATTAAATACCTTAGTATCTTTGTGAGTCATGTGTTTGATAAACCATTCAAAACCTTCAGGTTGACCAACAACAATATAACAGATAAAAGATTTTTTGTTGAGCCTTCATAAAGAGGTTGACCTAACTTCTCGAGTAGAGGATCAACATCATGACTATCATCCTGGTTGTCCTCATGCATTGGAGCAAATGTGTCTTGGATCAATCTATGTATCTCATCTTCCTGATTTGAATCACTAACGTTATCTCCATCCATATCATCATTAATAACTTGATCAATAGCTTTAATATTCTGATCTCGAAGTTCATCTCCATGTAAAGTAGTATTTATGCTAGTACTTGGAAAATAACTTTCTGGAGGTCGACACTTTGGGGGCATCATCTATATATTTAAAAACAACATAGAAAAGTTAGTGCATATAGAAAATATAAAAATCTCGATAAGAAATATTACTAAAATTCTTGACATACTGATTATTATAGAGAATACATTAAATATTGAATCCTCTTACCAAGAGAAGATATTCATAACCCCCTTCGACATACCCTTTCTCCCTACAATGTCTTTGGGTTGTTGTTATTAAAAGTCTTCTATTTTGCAAGCTTCTGCAATCATACAAAGGGAAATAACATTTTCCATCGCCCCTTGCCTCTAATGCCTCTCTTAACCGAGTAAGCTTCCTGTCATTTTCATTCATTGTGACAAATCCTTGTCCTGACAAGTAATTGTCTTACCTACACCATAGCAAACATTAAGTTGTCAATTTTTTATATTTTGGCTACTCCTTTCGATTATGATATGTTTATTTATAGTGACCTACATATTTATAATAAGGTCAACATATTTATAATAATGTGATCATGTGTGTAGAGGATCAACATCATGCCGACATAGATAACATCTTTATAATAAGGTCATATGTGTACAAATGTTTTCTTTATATAATAATGACATATATACCTAACATAAGTTTAAGGTTAGTGTTTATGTATCTTATTAGTCCCTACTAAGGAAGGGAATATATAAATAAATTACTATCATTTCACCGATCAGGTTTGAGTTTCAAGAGCAATTCCATATCCTTATCAATGAAAATAGAGAGAGATTATAGCTACAATTGAAGGGAAGAGGGTATGTGGATTACATAAACCTAGAATATTATGGAATCCACATACCCTTTTCCACAGAATATAATAACTAGATCCAATTAAAACCAAAGACATGAAATATGGTACTACACATATTATAATATATTATCAAGGAAAAAACAAGCTAAATGCAAATTGGACATTTGAAAAAAACATCACAAGTTAAATGAGTACATCAATAAAAAATAACATACTAGCCTTGCAAGTTCAAAATCCAAGCTATGTAGATCAAGAATTGGATTTGTTCAACCGGTGGGTGACGAGAAAAATGAACAGCTCAAACAAAAGCCAAGAACAATGTCGCAACTATAGCAATTGTGTCGCAAAGTTTCTTAAAGTCATGTATATATAGATAAAATAGTCAACTAGCTATTAACACCGACCAATGAGATAGGCAAAAATTTCATCACTATTGCCATGAAAGTTCGTTGCTATAGCGACGAAAATCAAGGCTAGGTTAAATTAATATTTTCGTGGATATTGTGACGAACTTGCATGGCAATATCGATGAAAATCCCGCCCTATTTAAAAAAATGATGAAACTAGTGGAATCGTGGAAACTTTTCGTGGAATGATCCGCCCATATGTAGTAGTGATTGTTTATTTCTAGCTTCTTCTTTCTCAATTTATCTATGAAAATATGTGTAGTATTTTCTATCTAGATCTATTATGTGGAGACTCAACACATTTAGATGGTATCATATCTGATATACTACTAAGAAAAAGCCACACCAAGTTTTTTGTAGGTACAAAATATTGAAGATAGCGAAACGATGGATTTCCCAAAAGAATTCATTCTTACACCTTACAACTACTATGCATAGAAGGAGAGAATAATGATTCATCTCCAAACTAGAGGATTGTATAGGTTAAAATTAAGTACAAATACAGAACCTACTTTATACATAGAAAAATCCAAGTATTTAAATCGAATGGATGAAGCATTCAAAACAATTTGCAGTCTTATTTCTCCCGATCTCCTTTTTCACATATCTTCCTATAAGAATCCCAATGAAGCCTGGAACACCTTGGAAGGGCTCTTTGGAAAACAAGATGAGATGAGGGGACACACGTTGGAGGTGTAATTTCTCACCTTGGATCCAAAAATATTTGACAATATCCAATATTTATTTACAAAATTCAAGGATTTACTGTCGCAACTCAAAGCTTGCGGGGCTGATAAATCTAAGGAGGAGAAACAAATGGTTCTCACGATTCTCTCCAAACTTGGTCTTGAATTCTATTTGTTTGTTTCCACATTCCATTCAGCTAGATTCACCTCTAGAGTCACCTAGAAGATGCCTTCTCTTGAGGACTTTATCGAATCCCTGACATAAGAGCAAACCAAGCTCATCAACATGGGAAAAATCAAAGGCCCAAAGGCACATGCACTTACTGTGAAATATGGAAACCATCAATATCAGAAATATAAAGATAAATTCAAAAGGAAATATCATGCACATCTGAAGAAGGAAGGGTATTCAAAACCATTCATCGATGCCTCCAGATCCAAAAGGGAAAAGGGAAGAAAAGGGGAGAAATGTTCATACTTCCATAAAGGATTCCATCCAGAATATGCATGCATGCAAAAAAAATAGACCTAATGAATCAAATACTTCATAAAATCAAACTTGGAGATCACATCCCCGAGGGTGCCAAGAAGAAGAAGCCTAAACATCAGAATTCCAAGAAAGGGAATTCTAGCCATGCCTTGATATCCATCAACTCCTCTCCCAATGCTTGGATCGTACATTCAGGAGAATCACATCACATGGCTGCCAAAAAATAATTATATTCCTCATTGGATACATGAAGAGGTCCTCCTATTCTAATGGGGGGAAACTCTCCAGTTGAAGTCATTGGAAAAGGAAGGATTGAACTCACCAACGAAAGATTCGAGAATGTGTTGCATGTCCCCAAACTTTTCGTCAAACTTCTCTCCATGTATAGGATGACGACTTATGGCACCAAAAATAAATTCATATTCAAGCCAAATGAATTGGACATCTATGACATGCAAACCAAATCGAGGGTTGCTACTAGTGAGGTAAATCATCAATCTTAATTGTATACATTTTCTAAATTCATTGAACCATATTCTTCTTTACTGCTTACCCATGTTGATGAAAGTAGTAGGATATGACAAAAAAGGTTTGGACATTTGAATTTTAGATATATGCAACAACTTAGAAAGAAAATATTGGTTGATGGTATACCATACATCCATTTCTCCAAGGGAGTATGTGAGGGATGTGTTCTTGTAAAACAACCTCAAGATAAATTCGACAAAGAAAAGTCTTAGAGAGCTTTTTCGCCTTTAGATATGATCCATAGTGACCTCATGGGTCCTTTTCTGCATCCATCTATCAGAAAAATGAGGTTTGTTCTCATTTTTGTCTAATTCAAGGAAAGTGTCTCACATACACCTCAACAGTCGCATGTAGACACCTTCATTATTATACCTGTCCAAGATGATGATCATGCACATGCTGACTCTTATTCAGATGATAGTTTTGATTCAGAGGACTCAGATGATTCAGATACAGATTCAATACATTCATATGCAGAGTTAGAGCATCCATACTCAGTTGTAAAGCCAGAGTAGAGGCCCAAGTGGGAACATACTACTCTTTAGGATGCAGGGTATCTTGTTGGTGATCCATTCAATAATAGGAGGACTCGATTTGATTTTGAGCAGCTTCCTATTTCACTCACTACCACTGAACCATTTCCCTCCAAGCATCTTTTCTCGGTTCAGTATTCAGATCCACAGTCTTATGGAAAGGCTGCTAGAAATCCCTTTTGGGAATCCGCCATGCAGAAGGAGTACAAATCCCTCCTCGAGAGCTAGACTTGGGATTTGGTTCCACTTCCTTCTGGGAGGAAACTTGTCAGATACATATGGGTCTACAGGACCAAGAGTGCAGCAGATGGATAGATTAGTAGATACAAATCCAGGATTTTTTACAAAGACTTTTAGAAGGTGCATAGTATTGACTATGATGAGACATTCTCTTCAGTAGCAAAGATGGATTCCATATGATTGGAACTTTCCATCGCGACATCCAAGGGATGGGAAGTCCATCAGATGGATGTGAAGAATGCATTTCTTCATGGTGATCTCTTTAAGGATATCTATATGGAGCAACCCCATGGATTTATGCAAAACTCATCTTTGGTATGTAGATTGAAGAAGTCCCTTTATGGTCTCAAGTAGGCTCTGAGGGCATGGTATGCCAATATGGACTCCTACCTACTGTCACATAACTTTGTACATTATAAATCTAACCTGAATGTCTACATACTCAGGATGACTGATTCACTTCTACTCTTAGTTCTGTATTTTGATGATTTGTTGATCACTGGTTGCTCGAATTCAATGATTGTTGTATTCAAGAGGATTCTAAATGACAAGTTTTTGATGACATACATGGGTCCACTACACTTCTTCCGTGGACACAAGATTAGTAGGGATGCGTCAAAGATCAAACTGTCTAGGGCCAAGTATGCTAGAGATCTCGTTGAGAGATTTAACATGACAGACTACAAGTATGCTCTGATTCCTTTCTCATTAGGATTCAAACTTGAGGATGGCAGGGACACTCCATTGGTTGAAAACACACTGTATAGAAAACTAATGGGGAGCTTGTTGTATCTCACAGACTCTAGAAGAGACCTCTCCTATGCAGTTGGCATAGTTTCTAGGTTCATGCAGGAGTTGCATGAGCTACATTGGAAGGCTAAAAAGCGTATCCTTCGATATGTATAGGACATCATCACCTATGCGATTCATTTTTAACACACTCTACATTATATCTCATCAGGTTTACCGATTCTGATTGGGATGGAAATAAAACTGATAACAAGTCCAAATCTAGTTACTCACTCAGTCTTAGTTTCTGGCCTATCTGTTGGTTGAGCAAGAAGATATTTTCCATTTCTCTATCTTCAGCCAAGGCAGAGTACATAGGGGTAATTAAAATAACCATTCATGCTATGTGGCTACAACATTTTCTCACTGAGTTGGGCATTTAGTTTCATCGACCAATTGTCATATGGTGTGACAACCAAAGCACTCTAAATTTTTGCAGAGATCCAGTTCAGAGGCAACGGATGAAGCACATCGAGATCCACATGCACTACATCCGAGACATAGTACACAAGGGGATGATCGACCTACAGTTTTTTCCTTCAACAGAAAAAATGACATAAATATTCACCAAAACCTTCACTGAGCATAAGTTCCATTCTTTGTGAAGTCGTCTTGGAGTGAAGGAAACAGTTTCCTAGCATTTGCCAGTTCTTCTTTTTACATACATTGTACCTTGAGGGGGGGGGGGGGTTCCCA
>CBVK0101254047.1:0-26622 GCA_900067695.1 Picea abies
TAGTTTGGTGTGTGGTTGAGATATTCTCTCAACCTCTCCAATTATCTTTATAGTAAGTTAGATCTGATAACAACCTATACACTCTATATAATAGAGTCCATTGTATTGATATTGTAAGAAATAGAATATCTGTTTATATTACTCTACTCTCCCATTTTAACAGATTAGGTAAATGTTAAAAAGTAAACAGGTTAATTGATGCATTCTTAAATGCAAGGAAGTTATCAACAATAAATCTGACTCATTGATTATGGAGGACGACTAAGAATATACCGGCATCTTCAATGTGTAGCCATCAGATTATAATTTAAGATTAAAAGATGATTAATTGTGCCCATCTCCAATAGATATACGCCTTTCGGCTTAATTAGAGTGTCTCAGAATTTTTTAACAAGCTAAATCTATTTATGCATTTTTAAACAACAGAAAATAAAATAGGGATTTTGTCCAAATTTACATAGCCCGATTCCTAGAGAAAAACCCAAAAACTGAATCCATTTATACATTTAGAAATATAATTTTAACAACAGAAAATAAGAAATTTGTCCAAATTTACATAGTTCAAATTCAGGTAAAAAAACCAAAAAATAAAACATTTAACCTAATTATCAATGTTGAAAACCGTCATGATCAAGACCAAGACTAAGCCTCAGCCTCTACGTTAAGATAAAAAAAAACCAGCGGCGCCGCATCCCTTGAAAAAGAAAGCGTTTTAAGATGGTTAGAAGGTTAGAGGAAATTTACCAGATTAAGACAAAAAAGACCGGGGACGGAGGATTACGAACCGGTCAGTCCGCTGTTTGTCCATTTTATATTCTTTTGGATACACAATTATTCAAACCAGGCAGAGAGGAGGACCGTTTCTGTCGTGCTTCTCCCTCTGATGGTAGCTAAAGTCATGGAGATGACGCAAGGATGCTTACGCCTGCTGCTCCAGTTTCTAAATCTGATCAAATTCTTGCTGCACTACTAAGAATATCATTGGACCACTCTTTCACATAAATAAAACGGCGTTGACTAAATACATTTAGTTTTTTTTTTTAATTGACAGGAATCAACAATCTATGTAAATTTGGATAAAATTTCTATTTTTTTTGTTGTTTAAATTGTTTTTTTAAATACATAAATAAATTCAGTTAAAAAATTCCTAAAATACTTTAAATATACAAACTTAGCCACTTAAATCTAAAAATTCAATTATTCATCACAAATCTCTCACAAAATCTAAAATAAATAAATAAAACGTTGAGTTTAAAATGATGCAAATAAAAACAAAAGAAATATGTATCATTGGGCCACTCTTTCACATAAACAAAACCAAAGCTCCATGACGTTCGCATGCTTACGTCAGTTGCTCGAGTTTCTAAGCTCTTAATTTCTTCAATGGGCCACTCCTTCACGTTAATCAATGCAAAGTTATGAATAAGTTGAATTATATTGCAAAACAAATATCCTTGTAAAATAAAACAAAGCCCCTTTTTCATTGGGACACTCTTTCACGTTAATCAATGCAAAGTTATGAATAAGTTGAATTATATTGCAAAACAAATATCCTTATACTTTACAAAGTCTTTGACAAGGGTATTCAAAATAAAGTATAATTGGTAAGACTTGTAAATATTTTTTGGGATTGGGGAGGTTATTAGTTCAATTCTTGTGTTTTTTGGGTTGTGAAAACACAACCAATCTTTTTTATTATTCAAATTGTTTTAGAGAAAACCCAAATCTAGGAGTAGTAAATTTTTAGTAAATTTCCACTATAAAAAAACATAATAAAACTTTCATTTCTATTAAATTTTATTTTAAATTTAAAAAACATAAGACTTTTTTTTTATTATCCAAGTTGGTTTAGAGAATACCAAAACCTAGGAGTAGTAAATTTCCACTATAAAACTTCCATTTTTATCAAATTTTATTTGAAATTAAAAACAAATGTATTATATAATGAAATTAAATAAAAATGTGTTTTTTTAAATTGAAATTATGTAATTTGTATTATTAAAAAGTTGTATCTAATATGGACAAAGCTATTACATCGTATTAATTTTTTTCATATTTAAGGGTGGATAGAACTCCACCATAGATCTTGGTGTGGAAAGAGACTTCATGTCTTCATATTTAAGGGTGGATAGAACTCCACCATAGATCCTAGTGTGGAAAGAAACTTCGGGACTTCGGGTCTCCAGGGATGTTTTAGACATCTACCAAAGTGACAGAGTAGGGTTGACAAGCCAATATTCGTGAAGGCTCTGGGTTGACATTCCCTACAACCCCTCTCCTGCGACCACGTCGTTGTTAGAGGATGATGACATGAGTCACGATAATGCCATGTCAGATGACACAAGAGAAGTGTTGCCACATGGGTTCCATGTTGTGAAGGGGGTGGCCATTGGCCAATGATGCCCTGAAAACTTCGGAAAGCCATAACTTTCAAACCAAAACTTGGTTTTGGACAAGGGTAGATTTGTTGGAAATATCTCAGTGAGCACAAGGTGATGGTGTCCTTATCCGAGGAATCGATGGAGTTGTATGAAAGAAAAAAAATTATACCCTCATCCCTTAAAAGGCTATATAGGGGGTCGTGTGTGTGACAGAGCGATATCAGAGCAAGAAATGACACTTGGCCTTCGTGGGCTCATGAAAGAGTGGAATAGATTCTAATAGAAAATCTTTAAGGGGCAGGGCACCCTACCCTACCCATATGTAAAATATTATTTAATCTTTACTACTGAAAAGAGTGAGACTTTTTGTTGTTTCTACATGTTTTTAAATATGAACTCATATTGTTGTTATATGTGGAATAATGAAGCTAATTTTATGTTATAAAAATTACCTATGTTGTACATAAAATTGAGGACAACTGACTAACAGAAAATGTTGTTATAAACACTTAAACAAGGAAAAATCACAATGTCAAGAATGGTGACACATCATGAGTTGGGAGAAAGCTCCCACAATAGAGAAGAAGAATCTAATGAGAGGAGGGTGGTGGAAACCCCTCCATATTTATCTGAAACCGTAAGAATCCTTATGGAAGAATTACAAATTTCTAAGACAGACAATGAAGAATGATAAAATAACAGGAGAAACAAACTGAAATTAATGCAATCATGATGCAAATCCTATCAAACATACAAAGACAGTTTCAACATGGGCCACTGGCCAGTAATGTGGACAAACATAATACTAAGAAAAAAACAAAGTCCACCTGAGATACAAAAGCATGGACCTGAAAACAACAACACAGGGAGAAGCACCTCAAAGAAGACTAGACATGGAGCCAAGAAGCATTCTAACGTAGAGAATTCACCCAAAGAATCCTCTACTGAGAAAACTGACAGTTCCAAGAAATTGTCTAGCAATGGGACTAGTTCACCTTTTCAGGGGAGAAGGAAAAGGAGAAAATGATCTAATAGCCATGGCCCTGGAGAGTTTAATAAAGCCAAGACACCCACTTTTGATGGAGATATTAAGAAAGGGGAAGTCGCATAAGCTTGGCTACTTGACCTGAAGAAGTACTTCAAAACCCTGGATAACTACTCTGAAAACTTAAAGGCCCGAATAACCATTTTCAACTTGAATGGAAAGGCCTCCATCTAGTGGGAGGACCTTAGAAATGTGAAAGGAATCCATGAGATGGAGTTTTCATGGAAAATATTTGAGAAATATTTCAAGAATAAGTACCTATCTGAGAGATACTATGATCAAAACACGAAGGAGTTCTATGAACTCAAGTTAGGACAACTCACCATGGATGGGTATGTCAATAAATTTCTTGAGTTGATAAGGTATGTACCTTACATCAAGGATGAAAAGACAAAGAAACAATGATTCATTAGTGGATTACCTCAATCCTTTCAAGACGTAATTGAGGTTGATGAACCTAAGACCTTAGAATACACCATTAGGAAGGAAAGGTACTACTATGATCAATTCAAGCACAAGGTAGAACCTCATAAAGTTTGGAAAAAAGGAAAGCAAATTGGGATTTAAAAAGAAGGGCTTTAAACCCTCAAGATTTAAGAACCCTGGGAAAGGATTTAAGATGAGCCTTCCTACTAAAAGTGTGTATCAGCAAAATTTCCCATCCCAAAGTGGAAATAAACCATTTGGATCAACCATATGAAAGGATAATAATACAAAGAGAGAACCATTGAGATGTTGGGGTTGTGCAGAAGAAAAATTGTCGAGGCACTGCCCACATAGACAACAAGACAATAGGAACACCTACAACATCCAGGAAGCTACCACAGTTAATGATGTGGCCAGGAGCATGCCATGAATTTATGCAGCCTTGGATAGTATACAAGTTGATCACAAAGATTCAGTAGTGGAGATGGAAGGTATGATTTCCAACCATCCTGTTTCTATTTTGATTGACCCTAGTTCTAATATGAGTTATGTTTCCCCTCAAACTGTTGAGAAATGTAAATTGTATCTAAAAAAACATGCTAAGTCATAGCTGGTACAACTAGCCACTGGAACAAAAAGAAAGGTAACATAGGTCTTGTCAATATGAAAATTCATTGTGAATTTGTTGTCCACCCAAAGAAATCTAAACATACTTCCTTTAGGATCTTAAGCCATACTTATAGGCATGGATTGGTTGGCTTCTCATAAATACAAGTTAGACTGTCACAATAAAACATTGCAATGTGAAGATGAGGTAGAGGAGAAGAAGACCCTATAGGGGATTCAGAACATGTCTTCATGAGACAAATATCATCCCTTCAATTGAAGAAGTATTGTAGAAAAGGATGCCTTTTGTATGCAATGCAAGCACTAAACTCTGTGGAGGATAGTAACACAAGTTTAGAATACCACCCTATATTAAGAGATTACAAAGATGTGTTTCCAGAAGATGTACCAGGACTACCCCCAAGAGGAGATATTGATTTCTCAATAGAACTTGTACCTAAAGTGGTTCCAATGTCCATAGAACCCTATAGAATGAGTACACTAGGGCTACTTGAGCTCAAACTGTAGTTGAAGGAGATGTTGGAGAAAGGTTACATATGGCCTAATGTGACCCCTTGTTTGTGAAAAAAAAGGATGGAACACTCATACTGTGCATATACCACCAACAACTCAACAAGATGACAACTAAGAATAAGTATCCCTTTCCAAGAATTGATGACCTGTTTGACCAGATAAGGGGTGCTACAATATTTTCTAGGATTGATTTAAGGTATGGATATCATCAAGTCCGAATTAAGGATGAAGGAATCCATAAAACAACCTTTAGGACAAGATATGGGAACTATGAATTTGTGGTGGTGCCATTTGGACTTAACAATGCACCAACCAACTTTATGTGCTTGATGAATGATGTATTCAGTAAATTCCTGGACATATTTGTGTTGGTATTCATAGATGATATTCTGGTCTATTCTAAGAGAAGAGAATAGAATGAAGAGCACCTCAAGTCAGTGCTTCAAGTGCCAAGAGAGCACAAGCTCTATGCAAAGTTTAGTAAGTGTGACTTTTTTCAAAAGAAGTTACATTACTTATGCCATGTTATCACTAAGTAAGGACTGGCAGTTGACCCTGAAAAGATCAAATCCATCATGGATTGGACTACAACCAAGGATGTCTCTGATATCATATCCTTAATGTGCCTAACAGGATACCATAGAATGTTCATAAAGCGGTTCTCCAATATTGGCTACCTAATCACCTCCCTACAGAAAAAGGGAGTTAAGTTTGTTTGGACCGAAGAATGTGAGGAGAGTTTTGACCAACTAAAACACCTTTTAACCAATTCATCATTGCTGAAAATTTCATACCCAAACAAGGACTTTCTGGAGTGTACAGATGCCTACAAAGAGGGACTTGGAGGAGTCCACATGCAAGAAGGGTATATAATATGTTATGAACCCCAAAAATTAAATGAACATGAAATCAACTATCTGGAACGTGTCTTAGCATTGGATACCATAGTACATGCTTTGAAAATGTGGAGACATTACCTCCTAGGATGAATGTTTGTACTTATGACCGACCAAAGTGAGTTGACATACTTGTTTGACCAACACAAAATCAATGCTAGGAAAGCTAGGTGGATGGCTCTCCTTAGTGAATTTGATTTTGAAATTATGCATATTAAGGGAAAGGAAGATAGAGTGGTTGATGCCCTCAATAGGAGTATGAAAGTGATTCACTAGGAAACAGTAAGCACCTGTGAATCAAACATCAAGGAGAGATTCAAAAGTGCACAATAAGAAGACGGTTTTTTCAAAACTGTGAAATCATACTTAGAGCAAGAGCCCAGGGGGATGAAGTATGAGGGCTATCAACAGTTGAATGATGGCCTTCTAACTTACAAATATAGGTTGTGTATCCCAAATTGTGATGACCTGAAGAGGTTCATACTAGATGAAATACATATAATACTATACACTGGTCACCTTGGTTGTCAAAAAATGATCACAACCACTAAGAAACTATTTTATTGGTCGAGAATGAAGAAGGACATAGATGACTACTTGGATAAATGTTTAGAATGTCAGTAGGTTAAGGTGGATCACATGCATCCAAAAGGGTTGTTTCATCCCCTACCAATTCCAGAATGGAAATGGGAAACCATCTCCATGGACTTCATCACAGGATTGCCTAAATCGACCAAGCAAAATGATGTTATTATGGTAGTTGTGGATAAGTTGAGCAAGGATGCTCACTTCATTCCTATAAATTAAACTTGAGAGGAAATAGATATTTCAAATATCTTCATGAAACAAATCTTTAGACTGCATGGCATGCCTAAGGAGATCATATCTGACATGGATACAAAATTTACTTCAAACTTTTGGAGATCTTTGTTTGTTGATGAAATTAAATTACTATTTAGTATAGCCTATCAACCTCAAATTGATGGACAGATTAAGAGACTAAATCAAGTGTTAGAGGACATGTTAAGAATGCATGTGATGCATCATCTCAGGAAGTGGGAAGACTATCTACCACTAGTATATTTTGATTATAACAATGGATATCAAGAATCCTTGAAGATTAGTCCTTTTGAGGCTCTCTATGGTAGGCAATACAACATTCCAATTAGCTAGAATAACCTATTGGATAGAATAACACTTGGGATAGACCTATTTATAGAAATGAAACAACAAGTCATTCAAATAAGAAAAAATATGAAGGTGGATCAAGAAAGGAAGAAGAGCTATGCGGAAAAAAATAGGACTCCTAGGGAGTCCAAAGTAGGGGATCATGTGTATCTCTAAATTAGATCCCAAAGAAGTTCCTTGAGAATGAGAACTTTTTCTTGGATGGAAACTTGGTTTTGTGGACCCTTTGAAATTATGGATAGAGTGGGACCTGTAGCATATAGACTAGCGCTTCCTCCCACAATGAAGGCACATAATGTTTTCCATGTTTCATTATTGAAGAAATATGTACATGATTCTAATCACATAATTGACTAGTATGTGATTCAGGTGGAACTAGAGGGAAAATTCCTACCAGAACCCCAATGCATACTAGACAGGAAGGAAATCCCACTCAGTAATAGAACCATTGCATAGGTCAAGGTGTAATGGAAACACTTTGGTCTAGATGAAACTACATGGGAATTGGAAGATGCCATGAAACATGCATACCCATTTTTTATCTCTATTGTACATAAATACCCCAATGATAGGTAGAACACTGAGGACGATGTTTCTTTAAGGGGGAGTCGATTGTAATACCCCTATTTCCCCCAGCTTGTAAATATAATTATGCTTGGATAAAAATATTATGGACAGACCTGTAATGAGAATGTTGGAAAGACAATGAACCTTTGTTATTAAAGGTATTGTGTGTGTGTGTGTGTGTATTCTATTATTGATTAAAAATGGAAAATTGTGGCATAATTGCTTAAAGGATGTGGCTAGTATGGATCATGATGAATGAGAGGGGATGGTAAGGGGGAACAAGTAATGGTTGAGATGACCCTTGCCATGTCGTTACTCTGCTGGATATAAATTTACCAGACCCAGAACAATGATCTGGCCCATAAAATTTATTACCAGTCAGGATGGTAGTTGGGAAGTCATCCTCAAGAGTCAATGAGGAGATGGGCAGAGTACCCATCTGGAAACTTTCTGATATAACCCATGAAATATTGTTGGGAAAGAAAAGAAAATGAAGAAAATTCATGGGCAGAGGGAATAAGAAAAGAAGATGAACACAAATGGGTCTAGGGGAGCATTCAGAAAGAAGAAGAGCATTTGAGGCTCTTTGGTTCTAGGCAGAACTAAGAAAATGAGTCGTTAAGGGTATATGAGTGATTGGACGTTTTTTTCTAATCAAGATGATAAACAAAGTTGCAGTTATTGAGTGAGAAATCACAACATGATCCCTTGCTTGGTGGATAGAAAACAAAACTTCTAGGTTCCTATGGGAAAAGAAGAGGAACCTTTGTCCCTTGTTGTTGTTGAGAAGAAAAAGAAGAACCTTTCTTTCTGATGGCATCATGATCTAGATAGGGGGTGGCCAATGGAGGAATAATCCAAGATAAACTAAGCCTATGGTCGGGTGGAAAAGAGCACCCCTTTCAACAGTTTCCAACTAACTTCAAAATTCAGATAAGTGTGACTCTGATTTTTTATATTTTCTTGACTGTTTTGTTGTAATATGTATTATCTTTAGATAGATGATGGAATAATATTTTATCTTGTTTGAATGGTATAATTTGTGGCTCTGATGGCCTAGTGGACTGGGAAATTTGAAGTAAATATTGAATATCATATGTTGTAAATGGTTTTCTTCTTACTTTTGTTTAGAAAAGGAGGACTATTATTAATGGGTTTTAATTGAATTTGGGGAAAATGGTGAGTTGACCTCTAGTCTGAATCTATATGCTCAAATCCTCCAAAGGGCTACCTCGGGGATCAAATCCGTAGAAATGGAGTTGAAACAGACTCCACCAGACTGTTCTTAATTCATTAACCTCCCCAAATGTCCGTTTCCTGTTATATAATTTGAGTTTTGTAGATGAAAGGAACTTCCCTCAACCCATTTTACCATGTGACCTCGGGCCTAAAGACATGGGCTTAACCAATTCTCAGTTAAGACTCTAAAGTATATCCTTTCGAGGCGTGTAGAGGTTCCAAGTGACCATAAGGTTGAATTCGTGGGCTTATTACCTTTAATAAGGGCCCACCACCTTGAGCCCTTGAGCCACTAGAAGTTCCATACGACCGAGATCCAGGAACATTGTGCTATGTGAAAAAAGGGGCCAAATATTACACAAAGAAGATCCTTTGCAAAAGGATCATGTTATCATAGTTGTCCATTTTCCTTTTGGGTACTTGTCGTAAATGTTGGATCAAGTAAGCCATATCAACCATTGATCTAAGGATCCTTTAGGACCCTTCCTGACCATCATATTCAAGCTACGGTCATTTGGCGTTGACCCACTCTGGGCATGAAAGAGTTTGAAGCAGTCGAAATCCCCAAATGCTCAAATCATGAACTAGTGTGAGTCATTGATCTGAGGATCCTTCGATATCTCTCTCAACCATTAGATCAAGTATAGTGGAAGGATAGAGTAAGCAATACCATCAACCGACAACAAGAAGTTGTATCCCCTTTACGACCCCTTCGATAGGTAACCCTTCGGGGAATCGAAGGGTGTAGAATGGTAAGGGTCGGGAACTCGTGAAATCCTGAAGTGGTCAAATCCTGCCAACCATCATATTGAGGGGAGGAATTCAAGAGCATTGTGGACCGTAGATCAAGGATCCATTGGGAACATTTCTAAACCATTTGATCTACTAGTGGGGAGGATACGTAAGCACTTCGATGAAGTCTTACTTCGAGAGATATAAGGTTCCAGTAATGAAACCATCCTGAAGGCTGAAGGCTGAAATACATGGATAGGAAGTATAGGACTTCGGGACTTCGAGACTCTCGGGCTTCGAGAGATTCGAGGACATAGGAGGGTGGGGTACACACCGAAGTGTTGAAGCGTCGAAGTGCTAAAGTTCCCTTGTCATAGTGTCCAACTCTGATTGAATGGGCCCACGTATGCCATGGTGATGTGGCATGCCTGGATAGTTCCACGTGGCATCTTCGAATTAGGTGTCGGACCCCCCTATCAAGTCTAAACTATGTGTTAAGTGTAGATAAATCTCAACTGTCACATCTTTAAGTGCAGACATAACTCCACCATAGATCTGACTGTGGAAAGATACTTCAGGACTTTGGGTCTCTGGGGATGTTTTAGACATGTACTAGAGTGACAAAGTAGGGTCGACGACCAAATGACCTCGAGGTGATATTCCCTGCAACCCATCCCATGCGGCCATGTCATTGTCAGAGGATGATGACATGGTTCATGATAGTGTCATTTCAGATGACACAAGATAAGTTATGCCACATGGTGAAGGGGGTGGCCATTGGCCAATGATTCCTCGAAAACTTTACAAATCCATAACTTTCAAACCAGAACTTGGTTTTGGACAAGGGTATATTCGTTGAAAATCTCTCAGTGAGCACAAGGAAATGACGTCCTTATCCGAGGAATTAAGGGAGTTGTAGGAAAGTGGAAAATTTATACCCCCCCCCATCCCTTAAAATGATACATAGGGGGTCGAGTGCGTGACACCAAGTTTCCTCATAAATCAAGCCTCGATGAAATCTCAACCTCGATCCTTCTATGAGAGGTATTTGCAGATCCCTAGTGAGAAGGCTACCGAAGGGGATGGAACACTGGGATTATTTATGTAAAGTTTTTTTCCACTATCCAAGGCTGATCCTCCCATGCATTCTCCACAGGTTTCCCATGTTTCACAGAAGAGTCTGATAAAGGAAAAGAATCTCCTTCTAACCCTAACCTTGACCCCTCCTTTTTTCACCAAACCTTGTTGACTAAAGGATTCAAACAATATTTAAACATATGAACATACACATGGAATCTAGCACACCTAAAAGAAATATTCATATAGTCCAAGACTAGGGTATGTCACTTGTCTTTCTAGACCAGATCCAAAGTTTCAAATAGATCATTACTAATATCTAGCTCCACCAACACTTTAACAATATAACATAACTCACTTGCCACATAACTATCATCTACTAATAATGGTTTTCTAAGGACATTACCAATTTCTCAAAGATTCGGTATCGAACAAAACTCCATTGGTAGGTTGGGTAATTTCACCCACACCAGTGTACATTCGATGAACTCATCCTTCAAGTCGAATATGGGAGATCATAATTTGAGCAATAAAAAAGAGGTATTCAAGAACCAAGTACCCTTTAGAATCAAGAGAACATCTTCCATGGAGTTAAAGATAAACCCTATCCATCCCTGAGTTAAGATATGAAAAGTTGGGTCTTAACCTAGGCATGGATACCATACATCCCTTACTCACCTTCAAACCAACTCCGTGCCAACCCATTACCCTAAAAATGTACCCATGAGTGTCTTCCCTAACAAAGCCATTATCTCGTCCATGTGAATATCTTCACTAACCACCAATAAAACTCCTCCTCTGTATCTCTTCACCACGTTTGATTTTTTCTTCCTCTACCGAGCTCTAGAGCTCATCATCGTTCCACCTTGTAACAAGACTTGATCGAGTTTATACTCGATGAATGCTTCTCCCCCAAAATTTGGTATAGTGCCAAAAACCCTAGAAACAAGATCTTGGCTAATCTTCAACGAAGTATCATAAATGGCTCTAGAGGCTTCTTCAAAATCTAGTAACACTGATAACTAGGAAGAAGAAGCATTAAATATTGAGATAACATCTCAACTTCTTGAAAGGTTAGATACCCCATGGGAGGTGTTGACATAATCCTGACAGTATCCCTCTTCTATACTCTCACCTGCAGATGTCGACAGTTCTCCAATCCACAGTAAATATGTTACCCCTATGTATACCACCTCATCCTCCAAAATCAACCCACTTATTCCACATAATATGACTAACGTAATATGAATATCCTATATATTAGCTTGTTTAATATATGGGGTATTCATATTACATGAAATAAGTGGGTTGATTTTTCACATTTGTGTGTATGAATTATGAATTATTTAATTTAATTTAAAATTTATTCCATATATTATATTAACTTGACTAATATATAGACTACTCATATTGCATGGGGTATATGGGTTCAGTCCATATATTATATTAGATTAACTATTATATGAATTGTAAGATAAACAATGTAGTCCATATATTTGTTAAGTTAATATACGAAGCACATGGTTTTATCAATTGTGTACTATATATATATATATATATATATGTTAGTTAAATTAATATATGGATATATATGTATTAGTTTATCTAATATATAAATATCCATGTATATAAGCTATGTGAGAACAACACTTATATATATTAGTTAAAACTAATATATGGATACATGAAACCATGTATTCATAATTCTCACATATTCACATATTAATTAAATTAATACATAAATACGTAGTTTATAACATAGGGAAAGTATTCGATAACAATTGAAGAAAATGAGCTACCAATAATATCTTTTATTTTCCATTAATGTCCTCCTGAGGCTAGGGTTTCTGATTTCTCTGCAACGAATCCTCCTGATCCATGCCAATGCCAAGCACGAGGGGAGGAGCCCCCCTGCCCTCCCCTCCTCCTCTTCCTCTTCATGACATTGAGGCTTTTCAGTCTCTGATGTCCTGGCTAAAAATATACTCATAGGACAATTTATTGGGCTATGGCCCTTCCTAGGGCCATGAACCAATGGCTGGAATTAAACTGGAAGAAAAATATCCAGGGACAAATGTTCTCAACATTTTGTGGTAAGGGTTTCTGACACAGTGACGTGCCACCCTGGGCACGTCCGCTCACAGGATCTTCTTCTTCTTCTCGGCCCGAAGAACTTCCAAGCTCTTCTATTTCCCTATCGGGAAATATCTACCCACAGATTCTTTCGCGTGACTTCCCTCCTTCTAATTATCGGGAAGTCGGAACTCGCGACTTTGCGAGTCCAAAGGCTAGTGGTCGGGTGTGAATCTTACGAGTCCCCGAGCGTCGATGTAAATCAATGCTGACCTCACCCTTCTCCTATCGCGACTTATCCTATCGCGACTTCATGACTCGCTATATCAAGCACCTGGTTTTCCCAACTTCCAATACCCGATGCATCGAGATGCCGATGCGCACGTGAGTTGACTTTTCAACGGTCCTTTATATCGCCGAGACTTCAGACTTCACGGGACCGCGAATCCTAATGCCAATACTCAGAACTTCTCGTAGCGAGATCCTGATGGCTTCGTGCCACCTGTACTCCACTTGTCAGCTTCGCTATGGCCCACACTGTCCCCCAACGGTCAGGATATCGCTTATCGCAATATCGCGATCTCCATGGCCAAATCCTCAAGTCTTTTTCTCGCGAGACCTGAATACACGATCCCACATGCAGATCCGACGATTCTCCCACGATCCAGATCCAACGGCTATTCTCCTTCTCGCTCCTCGCGTCTTCGTGACTTGGGGAACCCAATACTTGGGCGCTCACCCTGTGAACTCCCGAGTTCGTGAGATCTCTTGATCTCTACCACCTTTCCTCCTTAGATGGACGGCTCCTAGTCCTCTCGCCACTTCGCTGCTTCGTGACTTGGAGTACCCAATACTTGGGCTTTCACTCTGCGAACTCTCGAGTTCGTGAGATCTCTCGATCTCTTCCACCTGTCCTCTTCAGATTGACGGCTCCCAATCCTCTCGCCACTTCGCCGTTTCGTGTCCTCGCGCCTTCGTGACCCTTGACACCAAATTCTCAGCTCTTCCACTTACGAGCTCCCGAGATGCGATGTGCCACCTGTCCGCTTGCCAACTCCTGTGGACCCACACTATTCTCGGAGTAGTCAAGATATCGCTTATCATAATATCGCGACTTTCGCTACCAACCCTTGGGCACCTTTCTCACAAGGTCTCGATAGGTGATCTCGTGAATAATCCAACGACCCTGACCGACTTGGATCAACGGTACTATCCCTCCTGAGCTTAGAAACTCTCCACACCTACGCTGTAACTACCTCGCACCTCTGGGAGATCTAATGGCTCTCAGAACTTCGTGAAACCTCCTCCAAAGATTTCGTCCATCCGTTCTCCTTTTAATGATTCTACGAAAAGAAGAAGCGCCTCTCTACGAGACTCATTCATCCACTTCACCAATCTGTGACGTTTCTCCCTGACTTTCCACAACAGCTTCTCTGCACTCACCTTTCGGTGAATTCAAAGGTCTATTCCTCTTGAGCTTTCTCATGACCTTCAATCCTCCAAGCAACTCCTTGCGCGCACTCCTTGCGACAAATCTTCGGCGACGTCTTAGTATTAATGTATTTTGACTCTGAGCACCTCTGCAGCAGCAATCCTCAGATACTCTGCTTAGAATTGCAACTCTGAGACCTATCTCGGCCTGCACACTCCTTGCAGGGCTCGTATAACCTGATCTCACCCCTGGTTGTATGAGAACAAGAGTTAACTCTCTGAGCCTTCTGTCAACGCACTCCTTGCGGACGACTTCAACTGCACTCCTTGTAGGAATCCTTGCTCAAGTAGAGAAACAATTGAAACTCATTCACTCTTCCTTTCAAAATTCTATTTAAACCATGAGATCATATGCACAACATCTCAAAACAATACATAACATAAAGCAAACGTTCATGAGCATATTATCAACACACACACACACACACAGAACACAAAACCATGAGTCTGAATCAATTCCTTCTATTAATTCCAGATCTATACATGGATGTCTTCTACAACCCGCTGTTATTCTCCTATGCTCTTCCTACTCTGAATTATGATGGCTCCTGTTACAATGTGAAATGAGGGTGTCTATATCCATTTTCCCTCCTGCGCTCTAAAACTGTCTAATCTAAGAATTCAATTCTATCTACCTGCATCTACTACTATAAATGCCTCTGTCTATCTCAGACAAGAGCGTATGGGTCGAGGTATGAATACATTTTACCAAGGCGCCATAATTAAATGATCTCATTTATGTTTATTGCATCAACTTCAAGGGAAAATTTTAAAAAAAATTGGCGCTGGCGTGTGCCCAGCTATCCTTCGTCTTCTGTGCTGGCTCGGTTGTCTCGGGAGATGCTCCTGCATCATACTCCCTCACTTGAAAATTTGCATGGGCTCCTGTCCATGAGCTCCTGCACGGTATGTCCATGCTTCTGTATCTCTGCTTCAGTCTCCCAACTGGCATCTTCAATTGGATGGCCCTTCCATCTGACCAAATATTCAAAATATTCTTTCCTTATGGTTTTCTTACCTACTCGTTTATTCAGTATCTGTTCCATCTGTGGATTCTCTGCAACTGGCATCTGCTTCTGCCACTGGACCTCTGGTTGATCGTCACTTTCTGCCCCTACTTCATCAGCTTTATATGGATATAAATCCGAAACATTAAATGTCGGAGATATTCCGATCCCATCTGGTAACTCAATTTCATAAGCATTCTGTCCCATTTTCTTCGAGACCTTGCATGGCCCAATTTTCTTCATTTTTAATTTATTATATGTTCCCTTCGAGAACTTTTCTTTCCTCAAATGCACCAGAACTAGATCACCAACTTCAAATTGAAGTTGTCTTCTATGCTGATCTGCTCTGCGCTTGTGCTCCTGGCTTGATTTCAACAGTCGTTCCTTCACCTTGGTGTGAAGTTCTTTCATCGCTTCAGCGAATTCTTTTGCACTAGCGCTGCTAGTCGCAGTCTGTTCTGAATCCCTTAATTTAGAAACTCCTCTCGGCTGCGTTCCATATACAATCTGAAATGGACTTCGACCTGTGCTCCTATTCACTGAATCATTGTATGCGAACTCTGCTTGCGGAAATATGCTATCCCAGCTGCTACGGTGCTCTGTCACCAAGCTCCTCAGTAAGTCTCCCAGACTCCTGTTGACCACTTCTGTCTGTCCATCCGTCTAAGGATGATAAGCAGAACTAAACATCAAATTAGTTCCTAGCTTCTTCCATAATGACCTCTAGAAATGCCCTATGAATTTTGTGTCTCTGTCCGAAACTATGCTTTTCGACAATCCATGAAGTCGGACGACCTCCTTGAAGAACAGATTTGCGATGTGAGTCACATCACTGGTCTTCTAGCATGGGATAAAATGTGCCATCTAGGAAAACCTATCCACTACCACAAAGATGGAATCAACACCTCTTTGGGTCCTTGACAATCCCAATATAAAATCCATGCTAATTTCATCCCACGGCTTGTCTGGTATGGGCAATGGCTGATAAAATCTTGCATTCTGCTTTCTTCCCTTTGAATGCTGGAAAATCCTGCACCTGTCTACAAACCTCTTGATCTCTGACCACATCCCTGGGCAAAAGTATGACTCACTCAGTTTTACAAATGTCTTATCATGACTGAAGTGTCTGGCCAATCCTCCACTGTGTTTCTCTTTCAACAGATTCTCCCTCATGGAGCAATTCGGAACACACAACTGATTGCCCATAAACAACAACCCTTCCTGGATCACGTACTCTATCCACTGGCTTCTGTCTCTGAGAACTGGATACTTAGCTGCTTCATAAGCTTCCTTAAAGTCTGAATCGTCTGCATACATGTCCTTAAGATCATCAAAGCCTAATGTCCGGACTTTGAACTCCTGCAACAACAAACACTTCCTGCTCAAAGCACCAGCAACTTTGTTAGCAGTACCAAAAATATATTTTATTACAAAAGTGAAATTTTGCATGTATTCAACCCATTTAACATGCCTCTGATTCAACTTTTCCTGTTGGGTCACAAATTGTAATGCATGGTTATCACTATATAAAACAAATTCCTTTGGAATCAAATAGTGCCTCCATTTCTTCAATGCCTGTATGATGGCATAGAATTCCTTATCATATGTGGAATATTTCTCTTTTGCCTCATTCAGCTTCTCGCTGAAATATGCAATCGGCCTGTCTTCCTGGCTGAAGACTGCTCCTATGGCAAACCCGCTTGCATCACATTTTACCTGAAATGTTTTTTGAAAATCCGGCAACACCAACACCGGTTGTTCTGTAATCTTCTGCTTCAACAGATTGAAGCTCCTCTCAGCCTCTGCTGTCCAGTGAAAATATTTATGTCTTTTCTTCATTGTATCCATCATTGCTGCACTAATCCCGCTAAAATTCCTAATGAATTTTCGGTAGAAACTAGCCAAACCGTGAAAACTTCTCACCTCAAATATGTTCCTTGGTGATGGCCAATTCCTGATTACCTCCACCTTATCTGGATCCATCCTCAATTCATTTGCAGATATAACAAACCCCAAATAAATGAGTTCTGTCTTCATGAATGAGGACTTCTTCATGTTTATCAGCAACTTCTCTTGCTATAATCTTTTCATCAAAATAGCCAAATGCTTCAGATGTTCAGCCTTCATCTTGCTGAAAATCAATATGTCATCCAGATACATGATGAAAAATTTCCCGATGAACTCCTTCAGGACTTCATTCATCAACCTCATAAAGGTACTTGGTGCATTCGTCAAGCCAAACGGCATGACAAGCCATTCATACAAACCTTCGTTTGTCTTGAATGTTGTTTTCCATTCGTCACCTTCTCTCATACGAATCTGATGATATCCACTCTTCAAATCTATCTTTGAATTTTTTTTTGCTCCACTTAAGCAGTCCATCAGATCATCCATCCTCGGCAATGGGAATCTATACCTGATAGTTATCTTATTAATGGCTCTTGAATTAGTGCACATCCTCCAGCCTCCGTCTTTCTTCGGACTGAGTACTATCGGAACAACACACAGACTCAAGCTTTCTCTGACCAATCCCTTGTCCAACAACTCCTGGACCTGCTTCTTGACCTCCTCATTCTCCTGTGGTGTCAATCTGTACGTGGCTTTGTTTGGAAAATTAGCTCCTGGTATGAGGTCTATATGGTGACTCACACTTCTCATCGATGGCAATGAATGAGGTAGTTCATCCACTACAATATCAACGAACTCTTCCAAAAGTTCTTGAACTTCTTCTGGCAAATCATCCACCCTTGTACTAGTCAGAACAATTCTCGGTTTTCTGACCACAAAGAATTGTGGATCCTCCTTCTTCTTAACTTCTGTAAGAAGTTCCTTCCCACTCATGAGAAGTACTGTGTTGTTTACCTCCGGCTTCACCTCTTTATCTTCAATGGGATGCAACATATGAGTTCTCCCATTCCTCTCCAGGGTATATGTATTCATCCTACCATCATGAATTACATTTCTATCATATTTCCATGGTCTTCCCAGCAATAAATGACAGACATCCATAGAAATAACATCACATAAAATCCTATCATTATATCCTCCTATCTTAATGTCAACTAAACACTGTTTAGTGACATTTACCTGATGTCCCTTTTGTAGCCATGAAACTTTTTATGGACTCGGGTGATCAGTTGTCTCTAGCTCCAGCTTTTCTACCATCTCGGTTGAAATGAGATTATCGGTGCTTCCACTGTCCACAATGACCTTGCACACTCTATCCTTGGTCTTGCAAGCAGTCCTAAAAAGACTGTTCCTCTGCGTTGAATTCTCCATCCCTTTCTCTGGCGTCAAAAGGACCTTCCGCATCACCAACGATCTTCTGCCTTCAACGTGCTCTGCCTCAACATCTCGCCTCTGTGCCTCGGTGATGTGAGTCTCCCCAGTTTCTTTCTTTTTCTCTGGACACTCGAATGACTTGTGTCCATTTTTTCCACATGTGAAGCATGTGATTACTCCACCTCTTCCTCTTCCTCTACCTCTGGTATGAGGAAACCTATTATTATCAACATATCCTCCTCTCTGTTCAGTATGCTGTCCTCTTTGCTCAGCATCTCACCCTCGCTGCGAACCTCCACCTCTCTTTGTGTTTGCACCCTTTTCGCCACCTTGGTGAGAAAATAAGAGGTGCTTACATGCCCAGTTGGGTCTTGCTGAGCATGACAGCTATAGAGGAAAGGGTTAGAAAAAGAAAAACAAAACTATAAGCAAGAATTAAACTAATACAAACTAAAATCATAAGCATGTGGAGATAGAGATAACAAACACAAAAAGACCCATATCACCAATGTTTTTCGGCTGATCTATTGATGAAATCAAAGAACAATGAAGAAAGAGGACTATGAGTCCCTTCTTCCTCCAAGGGAAGGCTCTTGGACCCTCACAAGCTTGCTCTCCTTACAACAAGAAAATGAAAATGGTGATGAAAGAACTCCTAGCACATCCACTCAATGGAGAGGTGGATTGCTCAATGAAATGGTGCCAATGTGTTCTTGTCAAGGATGGAGTCCTTAAAAAAATCTAGGAAGCATAACATTACATGAAATTCCTTGAGAAAATGAGGTGCATTCATGGCTTTTTATAGCATTGCATTGGGTTATTGTGTAACTCCTTTGTAGTGTGAAAAGAGGCTCTTTAGGGCATTATTAGGTCTTTGACCAGCCCACCATTCGGATTCAGCTTAGATTTGAGAGTCAAATCGGCTTGGGAGCTGATCCATAAGTGGTTGGGAGGCCGACCACTTCAATAAATGCGCCGTTTAGCAGGTGCGTGGATTTTTGCGCTAATAGCCACGCATCGTGCGCGTATGCGTGCAAGCTACATTCATGTTCCACGCATGTGCGCACGCGCCCAACTTCTGTAAAGTGCTTTTCAATTTTTCACTACTTTGTATAGTTTTTGACCTTTTTTGAATGTTGTGGTATTAATTCAAGTCCATGAATGACTTCATCACTGTTTTGACGATGCTGAGTTCTTGTCGCCATGTGCGGATGAAATTTCAGTGATAACAGATACCCCCTGATGGGTGAGGTTAGGAGCATACGTATAGCCGAAATCCATCAATGTTTCTTCTACTGAGAATGTTGTTGTAAGATAGAGCAATAGTGGGATCATTCAAAGCAATCCTTTGGAGGAGAAAGGAACTTTTAGGACCCGACCTTCTAGAAGGTGCATAAAAATATACAACTGTGTACAAACGAGGTGGGCATGCCCCATGCTCATGTTATGTAACCCTGAAAAAAGATGACTGAAGTGTTGGTGTAGACAACTACAGCGCCCTCAGGGGTGGTAGATGATAAAGGCAGAAGACAATTCTGCAAAGGAACATACTCGAAACCATAGGCAGTGATCGTAGGAATAAGTAGCAATGATTGTGTGGGCATTGATAGCCCAGCCAAGTTCAGAGGTCTTCGGCAAATGAGAGAAATAACTGCAATAGTCGCAAAGTAAGACCCACCATAACATGAGAAAATGTTGGCGTCGAATGTTATGGGGGCCAACGACAGCAGGGAGCAATGGTGTTTCACCCTGTGCCGTCCGAGATCTCTCATTAAATGGAGAATGAGAATCAAGATACTGTTGCCCTTCTGGCAAAATGGTGTTGATGTCGACAAAAGGGTAACATGACTTCCAAAAGAAAAGGACTTTGTGGAATCTACTGGGGTGAGGAAGTGGCAGAGGTACATGGACGAAGTCAAAAAGTGAGAAGGCTCAAGACTGCCCTTGGTTGGAGGATGTATGATATAAAGAGTGGCCGCAACTGTGTGACAAGGTCGAGTGTCAGGGGGACGACAAGACCTGTGATAAGTTGTGCCATAGGCGGGACAGGGTGAACAAATTTAGAGGGTAGAGGTAAGTGACCTGTGGAGTACTCTGAAGATATGGACGATGTCGGCAAGGGTGGATGAGAAGGAATGCTCCAACCAAGGGTGACATGGGTTGCGTGTGGCCAAAAGGAAGCAAGTCGCCAATGGTGATGATAAAAGAAAATGTAATGACTGGAAATAAAGGCATTTGTACAATAAATAACGAATACTTTGGGGAGAAATGTACAAATACAGAAACAAGTGCCCTAGTGTGAAATGAGTGCCCCTGGGAGGGCATAATTTTCTTTGGAAAACTGATGAAGGGTGGGGGCCCCATTGGTGATTTTCTGTATGAGGTAGGTGAAATGAAGATAGGTTCGCAGATGGACAAACTGATGGTGGATGAAATGAAGGGTTCATGATACTGCGGAGGTGCAGGCAAAAAATAGAACCGTGAAGAGATAATCTAGGAGTCTATGTGGGAAAGCTAGCAAAATGAGGAGAAGGAGTATGTGGTTGATTTACGACATGATGAAAGACTATCGAGACTCCCATCCCTAAAGGGTAATGAAGAACAGAATGAGTGTCAAAAAGTGGCAAAGGGTGCTATGAATGGGACAACTCACGTGGGTTAGAATGTTATCGGGTAAGAGTACTGTTGATGCAAATGGAGGCGTGGGTACTGCAGAGCTGGGAATGGAGATCCTAGAGGTAAACATCAGAGAGTGTGACTGGAAATGAAAGTGCGATACAGCGGGAAAGACTACATGCCAGTGATGAGTATATACCTGAAGGGGTGATGCCGAGGGATGAGGCGCAAGTACCTGCACATAGGAGAAACAAATACCCAAAGTGAACAACATCTGAAAATAATCAAAGAGATGAACATTTATTTGATAAATGTGACTATGCGCGTGTGTACCTGACCATGATTTGAAAAAAGGCACCCTGGGGGCTTAGGATGAAAAGCGACCCAGGGACTATTGTGATGTAGGTAACGGGATGCTGATCTCGTGGCTGAAGATGATTTGAAAAATAGACACCTTAGGCTCCCGGAATGGTGAGTGGAAGTTTGGCAAAAGGCCTATATATAGTTGTAGGGCCCACATTGCCACCTCATTTGTACCTGCTGCAATAGTGACTGGACGAGCAGTTTTCAGAGGAGATTTGGAGATTCGGGGAGGACGAGGCATCCGATCGACGTTTTTCAAGTATCAGGTTAGTGGTCTGATCATCTTGCATAGAAATAGGTTTTCAATTTTTGGGCAGGCCTTGTACGGGGGGGCGTACAGGGGTATTTAGGGGATGTTGGCCCCCCATGCGCGGGCGATTCGATGATAGGCGTGCATACGTGCACGCCTATACATTGAATATACGCACATGGGTGTGCAAGGGGGAGAATTTAAGGTGTGACCTAAGGGCGCGCCTGTGAGTTGAACAGGCGTGCACCTGTGCACGTCTGTATGGTGAACAGGCGCGCTCACGGGTGCACCTATGAAGAAAACAGGTGCGCACGGATGCGCACCTGTGCAGTGAACAGGCGCACATATATGCGCGCCTATGTAGTGAACAGGCACGCATGTATGTGCGCCTGTGGGTAACAAAAACCGCGCCTTGGAGGCAAGGTTGAAGGGTAAAAAACGAGTCTTTTTGATGTTGTTGATGGTTGCATGAGATGATATAGGACTCTGCGTTGTCTGCAGGTGGACCGTGGTTATGATGCCAGTGCGGTGGCGAGAGTGAGACTGAGCCCAACTACAAGATGCCGTGGCCATTGAGGGGCCCGGCATGTGTGCGACTTTGGCAACTTGTGGGTTGCTAAAGTTCTTTGAGTGCCCATTGATACGGGCACAAGAGTATTTATTGCAGTTCCTGATCCAGATGTGGAGTCCGGAGCTGCACTGCTTCCTCATGCGAGGAGAGCAGATCCCCTTCACTGTGGTGGAGGACATTTATTTCCTAACTGGGCTCCCCTTTCGGGGAACAAACCTACCAGCAGAGCCTGTGCTGCCTAGGGATACAACCCTTGTCACCATTGGCGAGCGATATTGCTCAGGGGAGAACTTCATGTCTGGGACTGTGGTGAGCATTAGTGTGATAGACTCCCTGGCATATCGTTGCATAGCAGCGATGATTGTTTGCATATATGGGTCACTTGCGACCCAACGGATTAGTGGTGGCCAGCTGCTGGTGCTGGAGAGAGTTGTGGAAGGCGAGCAATTTGCATGGGGGATGACACTGCATGCGCGGATGGTAGCACAGTTGGACCGCTGTCGGTCCACAGGGGAAGGAGAGTTTGCCTTTGGGTCGATCCTAATGGCTTGGTTCTTAGAGAGGGTGTCGATGTTGTGCCCGAGGGTTCTGCTGGAGATGCCAGGGGCACGAGAGCTGCGATTGAGGTGGTGGTCGACAGTTTTGGTTGGTTACGGTGGTGGCGAAGGTGGCCACTACTTTTCAGCAGAGGCAGCAGGGATATGGCGGAAGATGTTGCAGGTGATACTTCAGTACCCCTATGCTGGGGTGGACTTCCGGGGTGACCCGAACATGGTGTTACCACCAGGGGAGCTTTTTGACCATCGAGGTACGTTTAGTATGTTTGTGATTTACATTGTTTTGTGAGATAGCAGTCTAGATGTATATGATATAGATGCTGATACTATCTTTTGTTGTTGTTTTGTGCATGTGCAGATGTGGCACCTCGCGGGCACGAGGTAGAGATGCAGAGAGCACCATATCATCAAGAGCTGGAGAGACTGCCACATGGAGAGAGACGTCGGCGGGATGATGCCGCGGGGCGACCAGCAGAGCCCGAGAGGGCAGCGAGGAGGCGCCGGTTCGATGACCCTGGTGCGGGGCCATCACATGCTCCTCCGGCAGCGGTCAAAGTGGAATTTGATGACATACGCCGTCGTCTAGAGACGGTGTTGCAGGATGTGCTTGAGGGCATGTGGATGCGTATCCAGGATGAGAGCTTCCTGGAGTAGTGTGTGGGGGTGTCGCCACCATGGTGGGCCATAGTGCGGCGAGCAGCGGTGCTTGCTGCGATGACGAGTGGATGCCTGCCGCTAGGGCAGGAGGGTCCTGTGGGTGGTCCTCCACCACTGCCCGGGGCAGGTGGTGGTGGGCCAGCCCCTCCTCCTGAGGGAGGAGCGGGTGGTGGTGCGATAGAGGCACCCTGAGTCGTGTATGATGTACAACTTTGTTTTTGTTGTATATAGGATGGTGAGCCCATTTTTTGTACCGAGGCGCTGCATTGGCCTGCAGATACATGTATTTTTTGTATGTAAACATTCGGATGGCCTGATGAGCCTTTATATATATATATATATGAGTATACATGTTTTGAGATCCTGATGTTGTCTACATGTGTTTGTTGCTGATGATTTTGATGATGTCTATGCTGTATATATGCTATGACAGGATTTATGAGATGTTTATGTATGTGTAGCTTGATGTGATATATGCCAATCTAACACCATGTTAGCTATTTGATTTGTTGTTTGATTCAATTGTCTGGGAATATGTGTAAATGTAATGGAATCAAAATTTCGAGATAAAATTCTAACCTGCAGGTATTTGCGAAAGAGGCAAGGATCACGTACACGGTAAACATTGTTGAGCTGGAGAATGACTAGTTGAGAGTCGAGGAAGACGCTAAGGTGACGAATATGATGACGCTGGGCATCGGACAGGAGGCCAATGACTGCAATGTATTCAACTTGGTTGTTGGTTGCTGGTCCCAAACAGATGCCGCTTGAATGTAGCATTTCATGTGAGGGGGTGTAGAGAGCCCAAGCAGCCGAAGCGAGATTTTGCGTCCAACAGCTGGTGCCATCGGCATAACCAATGTTTTAGGCTGGTGGAGAAAGCATCTGTCAATAGCAAAAATGATAGTTTAGACGAGAGGGGAGGAGAAAAAAGATTAAAAACACTAGAAAAGAAATAACCTAAAGTAGAATGACTACTTTTAAGCATAAAATTTCTTGAGATACAACCCATTGACGGGTTCTTTAAGGGAGAGGCCGTCGGGAGAGGCCAGGATATATGCGCCTTTGGTGAGGCAATGTTGAATAATGTACGGGCCATACCAAAGTGATTCGAATTTTCCGTGGCCAAAGGTATCATGAGCGATATCATAAGCTAGGACAAGGTCGCCTTCGCGGAATGATCGAAGGTTGACATGGCGATTAAAGGTAGCCTTGGATCGTTTTTTAGCTGCCTTGTTGTTCTGTAAGGAAGATCGACGATCTTCATCCAGAGACTCCAAGTTTAGCAAGCGCTGCTCCATTGGAGTAGTGTCAGGTAATAGCTCAATTGCGGTGCATAAGGTGGAAATTTCGCACTCGATGGGAAGAGTTGCCTTGACCCCATGGACTAAATGAAATAGCGTGAAACCTGTAGTGGTCTTTACTGCCGTTCAATAAGCCCATAGCGTGAAAAATAACATGTGATGCCAATTGGTTTTATGTTTATTAACCGTGCATTGTAACATGGTCTTGAGGACTTTGTTCACTGCCTCGACCTGTCCGTTTGACTGAAGGTAATATGGTGAGGCAAACTTATGAGAGAAGCCTAACCGAGATGAGAGTTCAATGAATATCTCATTCTCGAAGTGTTTCCCATGGTCTGAAATGAGTTGGAGTGGTATGCCAAAATGGGATATGACTTGGTTAAAGAAAAAGTGCGCTGCAGTGTCAGCGGTGTTGTTGAAAGTGGGCATAGCTTCGGCCCATTTGGTGAAGTAATCAACAGCGACAACAATGTATTTGTGACCATTGCTGGAGGGGG
Organism: Picea abies; assembly: GCA_900067695.1. Classification (NCBI taxonomy): domain Eukaryota; kingdom Viridiplantae; phylum Streptophyta; class Pinopsida; order Pinales; family Pinaceae; genus Picea; species Picea abies. The sequence continues at coordinate 25,360 of CBVK0101254047.1, forward strand.
GATTACAAGTCATAAAGTCGATGCCCCATTTACAAAAAGGGTCGGCAGTAATGACAGGGTGAAGAAGGGCGGGGGGAGCTCAGGCTTTGTTGGCGTAGAGCTAACATTGCTCACATCATTTCATGACATGAATGCAATCATGAAATAGGGTAGACCAAAAGTAACCTGCTCGGATAATATTTTGAGCAGTGGATATTCCCGAAAGATGGCCCCCACATGCGCCGCTATGGCAGTCATTTAAGACTCTGTCGACCTCGTCAATTTTCAGGCATCGACGAAGAATGGTGTCGACGCCCCACTGATATAGGATGTCTCCGATGAGGAGATAGCGGGGGGCCTGATGGTGAATACATCGACGATCATCTTGTGATAGATGGTTACCAAACTTTTGAGTTCATAGGTATACGAGCAGGTTTCCATACCAAGGATCATCTGAAGCGATGTAAAAGAGATGTTCGTCAGGAAAGTCGGTATTGATGGGGGCACTAGTGGTGTTAGAGGGGAGGGCCGTGACAAGTTCGGCGAGAACGAGGGCCTTCTTACTCTTAGGTGTTGAGAACTCGAGGTTGTACTCCTCAAGGATAATGATCCATCGAGCAATTTTTCCGTTAACTTGTCGATGACTTAGCAAGTATTGCATAGGGTTGGAATCTGCGACAACCTTTGTGGTGCGAAGCAGAATGTAATGGCGCAGTTTCTGGACTGCGAGGACAACTGCAAGAGCAATTTTCTCTTCGTGTTTATACTTCAAGGGTGGCTCTGAGAGGTTCTTACTAACGTAGTGAATGACGTGTTCACGATTGTCATCTCCGAGCTGGACGAGGACACCTGCTACTGATACAGCTGATGCTGATAGGTAGAGGATGTAGTCGCGATTGTAGTCAGGTGCACTAATTAAAGGTGCATTTGAAAGCACTGCTTTAAGATCATCAAATGACTGTTGGGCATAGTCATCCCAATAAAAAGGGATGTTGTGACGTAGTAAGCAGAGGAAACCGTGTGCGCGTATGGCATAATCGGGAACAAAGCATTTGAGAAAGTTAGCTTTGCCCTGTAGACTCTGAAGTTGTCGTAAATTCCGAGGAGGTGGAATTTCGGTGATAGCTTTGACTTTGAGGGGGTCCACAATAATACCGCTTTGGGAAACAATAAAACCGAGGAGGTGCCCGACGGTGACACAGAATACACACTTGAGAGGATTCAAGCGGATGTTGTAATGACGACACCGTTGAAAGATGATTCTTAAATCATCGAGATGCTGGG
>CBVK0101254050.1:0-12353 GCA_900067695.1 Picea abies
CCAATATTTCGCATTAAATGTTTGTACTTGAGTTTCATATGATATTATTTTGAAATGATAGAAGATTACCAGATCGAAATATAATCGCATTAGTATTCATTTATTAAACCATTTTAAACCTTAACCTTTGCTTTACAGAGTGCTTAATTAGTGTTGATGTTGGCTTACGATTTTAAATCTTTTCATCGGAGTTTCGGGATTTTCAATGTCAAGAAAAAGAGTCATCAAAAACTCCGATCACCGAAATCGCGACTTATTAATTAAGCAAATTGTTTTATTATCTTAATTAATTCATATTATCTTTTCGGAGTTTCATTAATCAAAAGTTCGGAAATCGGGAAATCGTATCTTTTCGGAGTTTCATTAATCAAAAGTTCGGAAATCGGGAAATCGGGGGTCGGGAGATCGGGAATTTTGACGACATGAAAATTTCTACTCGCGGAATCGCGAATTGCGATTTCCCGATATACTTAATCACTCTTAATCGCACTTAACGGTAATCAAACCTCAATTACGAATAAATCACAATCGGGGATCGGGAAATCGGAGAAATCGATGTTAAGGTTATTTATTCTTTCAAAACCGCGAATCGCGATTTCCCGATATATTTAGTTTAACGTTTAAAACTTGTTTTAAATGAGATTTAAGAAAACGATTTTATTAATCAAGGATTAGTGTATCGGGAAATCGGGGGTCGGGGTTTCGTTGTTTGATTCGCATTGAAATTTGTTATTTCAAAACAGCGAATTCCGATATCTCGATATGGGTTTTATCTTTCTTAAGTTTTAACATTAGGTTTTAATTAGAATGTTATTCGAAAAAGCGTTTGGCGTAGCTATTAATTTTAATTTCGACCATTCTTTTTCCAAGAATAAACCACAAGGGCAATTTGAATTCATTATAAACGAAAAACTTTATTTTGTAGAAATTTTACTAAGGCAAAGACTCCAGTATGCCAAAAAATTTTGTCCTTAAGGTGAAAAATTAAGTTCTGTTTCAACAGTTCTATTAGGCTAACCATATATATGGAAGTGTCATTTTTTTTATGATTCTTGACCCTGTAGCGCCAATATTACTCTGAGGGATCAACTCTACAGGATACTAGAGGAAGTTCTGACTATTTTCCCGACAAAACACTACCAAAAGGTAATCTCTGATACTGCAAAGTTTGGCCTTTTTGCAGTCTGGTCAAAAGGTGAATAGAAGGATACTACAACCATTGTAGCCTCAACCCAAGACCTTTCTATCTAGCACACGTATATTGACAAGATTATAGAAGAGCACAAAGACATTCTGGCTTCACCTACAAGGTTGCCTCCACGCTGCACTATCAAGCAAAATTAGAACAGATCCATTCATACTCTTCATGTTTCATCTTCACCAATGGAGTCCTCCCACACTCGGGCAAATCATGCATCTTGATTGGTTAAATGGATCACAAATGGATTGCTTAAATGTATTAATCTCATTTAGGATTTAATCCTAGTTTGTCGATCACATTCATGGATTGACTTTTGATCACTCGTTTCCTCATCTCGTTGTTTTCCAGTTGAGTTCTACTGACCTTATTTGAGCCAAATTTCTCCTTACAACCAGAACCAATTAAATCTCAGGGTCATAAGGTTTGTTTTATGTCTTTAAACACAAGTAAACAAGGATTTAAATAAAGTTCCTTGTCCAAATACATATGCATTCTTACCCTTAATCCAAGTTTCCATAATCTTAGAGGCTCAAATCCTTCACGTCATTCTAAAGGCGTTTAACCTTGAGATTCCTTTTCGCAAATCCAAAAATTGTTTTTACACGTGCTCAAAAGAATGTGAAACAACCTGTGAGTGACACGTACCTCAATTGATCAACACCCAAGATTAGTTCGCATTTGGATTTATAATTAAAGCTATGGAAACTTCAAAATGCAAAAAGGTTCCCCACCGTTGATCCTTCTCTCATGTCGCCATATGACGATGTTAAATCAGTGACTCTGATCGATCAACAAGAATTGGAGATCGTTGATCTAATATGATCGCCGATCAATGGATGTTTGTGGTGTTTTATTATGAGTTCTTGGGTATCAATCGAAAATCCCTGTAGGTTCTCCTCATAATTGAACAAGTCCGATGACTCGTGTTAACAATGGCGAATTATTTCTTATTCGTTGTGTGGATCATTGATCATATATTAGATCAATGATCACTCGGCCCATTTCTTCATAAACTCAATCAAACAGTTACAATTCTATTTTAGAGAGAAATATTACAAAACACAGAGACTTATAACAATCTCAAGACAATCATTAGAGGGTTTCCATAGCCAATCATACTCGAAACAAATTATTTTCTTCCTTTCTGTATTAATCAAAATACACATTAAATTACATTGGTTTACACAGGGAAACTTTATGCCATCTTGGCCTTCTAGCCATACTTGAGTTTTCAATCTCAAACCTCTCCTTTGGCTTGATTCCTCATGTGATTGGCCACCCCCTCATGTCTTACATGAATACACTTTTATACAAGAGGATTTTGAAACTAACTTGTTTCAGATCCACAAAACTCTCAACAATATCCCTGAATCAATCACCTAGGATCTCTAGATCCACAAGACTCTCATTCAACTCCTATCCTTAGGATTCACAATCCTCATGAGATCTATAACAAACCTAAGATCTCTCAATCTCTCATTTCCTCATACATTCGAGAACATTTATAGTCCAATCCTCATTTTCAATCCTCCTAGAATTCCTATCAAACTTAGGAATTTACAACAATTTAAACAATTAAATTCAACTAGGGAACTAACGCTCTTGTAAATGAAGACCCTCTAGGTCTTGTCAAATATACTAGGTTTTGGAGGTAGAATGCTCCTGCATCAAAGTGTCAATATAAAATTACTACAATGTCTACTTGGATTTCAATATTTTGAATTTATTTTCTAATTTGTATACAATATCTAAATCCAATATTAATGTGTAGTTGTCAACATTTTTTTTTTTGCACGTGTATGCATAATATCTTATTTTTTGTGAATTATCTAGTCCAGAGTTTTCTATTACTGTAAAAAGAGGAAATTATACAATAACTTTGACTAGTTGGCCACTTGGGAAACCCGTCCACTTGAAAAATAGTTGATTCAGGTGGATATCAGTGGCCACCCACCTATTCCATTAGCTAAAAATACAATTTTCCATCTTGACAATTTTTTGGGTTCCAAACTTATGGGGTCGTTTTGATGCCCTAAACAAGGTTTTTTGGACTTCTGGAGGCCCAAGAAATAGTCGAACTATCTAGATGGGGCCTTATTGAAATTTTTTCCTCTTGGCTATACCTTTCCAATGATCTATCATGCACCCTAAACAAATATCGTATGCAAAAGTTACACCCTCGAGAAGTTGACATATCAACTACCCCCATCAGGGCCCGCAAACCTTTTGGAGTTTCATCTTCCGGGGTTAGGGTTTTGGATTTTATTTATGTTAAAAAAGACTTTGGAGCCTCATTGTAAACATCATCTTTTTGTGAATGAGTGTGTTCATCACATCTCTTCTCAGAGATCAGCTGCCACCATTCTAGCGAGTTTATTCACTCTATATTTTTATAGTTTCTCTACATTTCTCTCATTAATAGAAATTGTGTATTATTGTATCTCTATATTTATGGAAATATTTATGTGTATTTCATTGTTATATTTCCACCTTCATTTCATTCTCAAAATAATCAGAATCGGTGGTATCAAAGCAGACTGCTCCTTGTCATTTCTTAATGCAATACCCCAACGAGGTCAGGGTATAGAGAGTTGGGTATCGAGATAGTTTCTCTTAAGGAAAGACTCTCTTTTCCATCCCAAGTGGCCTCCCATGGTGGAAGAAAAGAGAGACACATGATCATAAGATTCTATTAATCTATTGCTCGAGGAATCCCTCATGCGACAAAGGGACAAAATGATGGAGAATTTTTCCCAAATCCTTTGACGACTGCCGACAACAACATACACGTCTTCATCAAGCAACCAATTTGGAAGTGTCGCCCCTTTCAAGGTACAAGTTAATTTTGATATTCATGTGTTCGAAGGTCAGATAGATGCATATGCTTTGGAAAAGTGGTTAAATCTGCTAGAAAGTTATTTCTCTATCCACAATTTTTCGATAGAGAAAAGATCACCTTTGCGCTCCTTAAGGTTGTCCCCCATGTCAAATATTGGTGGGAACTTACTGGGAGAAAAATTCCACAGAGGAGTCTGGAATATTTGGGGTCGAGCCCACTTGGGATTTTTTTATGGATGTGGTCAAGGAACAATATTACCCTGTTGGAAACTATGACAACCAGTACATGAGATGGACCACGCCACATTAAGAGAGGGGCCAAACAGTGTCGGAGTTCACAAATACCTTCCACACCTTACGCACCAAGTTGGGTATCGAAGACTCCAAGAAAAATCTAGTTTTGAAATGTCGCAGGGATCTACACATGTACATCTAAACCGAAATGGAATTTTCGGACATCTCATCATTGGGAGTCTCTTATCAATATGTTGTCAAAATTGAGCAAAAATTTAAGCAGCAGAATAAGTGAGAGTTTAGGTCTGCAAATATGAAACAACCAAAGTATGGTAAATGCAACCCCGACTCACAGAACAACCAATCTCAAGACAACTAGTCCAAACTAAAGGAAAATAAGGGTAATGAGAAAATGAAGAAGGACATGAAAAAATGGTGTGAATTCTACAAAATCCCTTGGCACAATACCGATGAATGTCGCTCCAAACAGTCATTAGTGGTCGAGCTCAAAGAAAAAAATTTGATCCTTGTCTCAGACTTTGATTCAGAAAACAATAAAAGGAGACATATCATTGTTGTAGAACCCACTGCTACTATCGCAACCACAACTATTCGACCAAAAGAACTAGAAGATCATGAGGAGGGGGAGTGCCTCTTCCATTCGCAGATGTGGGTGAAGGGGACCGCGTTGCACTTTATTGTTTATAATGGAAGCCAGAAGAACTTCATATTAGCATAGGTTATCAAGCAATTGTATTTTCCGACAACACCACACTCGCAACCATACAACATTGGGTGGATTTTCCAAGGACGATATCTTTGTGTCATCCAACAGTGTCATATGTTCTACGACATCAAGCCCTTCAAGGATGAGGTAATGTGTGATGTTTCCCCACTGGAATTATGTGATGTTCTATTAGGACATCCATATATATGGAAGTGCCATGTTTTTTATGAGTCTCAACCCCGTAGCGCCAATATTATTATGAGGGATCAGCTCTATAGGATACCAGAGGTAGCTCTGACTATTGTCTCGACAAAACACTACCGAAAGGTAATCTCTGATACTGCAAAGTTTATCCTCTTTGCAATCCGGTCAAAAGGTGAACAGAAGGATACTGCAACCACTGTAGCCTCAACCCAATACCTTTCTATCTATAAGATGTAGATTGACAAGATTATAGAAGAGCACAAAAACATTCTGGCTTCACCTACAAGGTTGTCTCCACGATGTCTGATCAAGCAAAATTAGAACAGATCCATTCATACTCTTCATGTTGCATCTTCACCAACAGAGTCCTCCCACACTCAGGTAGATCATGCATCTTGATTGGTTAAATGGATCCAACACCTCCAGCAATAGGTTTATAAAAACCTTCAACAAGCTAAGAAGGACAACTTCTTCAACAAGATAAGCAACTCACTAAGGTTCAAATTCAGCAAAAGCTTCCCCGAAAACTTGACACAATGGAGACCATTTCTTCCTAAGGGGGGAGGATTGATCCAGGTGGATATCAGTGGCCAACCACCTTTTCCATTGGATCAAAATACAATTTTCCACCTTGGCATTTTTTCTGTAGTTTTTTGGGTCCCAAACTTTTGGGCCCGTTTTGAGGCCCTAAATGACATTTTTTGGACGTTTTGGGGCCCAAGGTAGGGAATCTAGCCAGGGCCCAATCGGAATGTGTTCCTCTTGTCTAGAAGTTTACAACGATCTATCGTGTGCCACAAACGAATATCATATGCAAAATTTACACCCTCGGGAAGTTGACGTATCAACTACCCCCATCAGGGCCCGCAATTTTTTTGGTGTTTCGTCTTCCGGGGTTAGGGTTGTGGATTTTATTTATGTTAAAAATGTCTTTGAAGCCTCATTGTAAACACCATCTTTTTGAGAATGAGAATAACCATCAAATCTCTTCTCAGATATAAGCTTCCACCATTCTAGCGAGTTTATTCACTTTGTATTTTTACAGTTTCTCTACATTTCTCTCATTAATAGAAATTGTGTATTATTGTCTCTGTGTTTCAGGAAATATTATGTGTATTTCATTGTTATATTTCTTATTTTATTTCATTCTCAAAATAATATGAATCAGTGGTATCAAAGCAAGTTGATCCTTGTCATTTCTTAGTGCATGTCCCCAATGAGGTTAGGGCATAAAGAGTTGGGTCTTGAGCTAGTTTCTCTTGAGGACAACCGCTCTTGCCATCCCAAGCGTCCTCCCATGGCAAAAGAAAAAAGAGACGCACGAGCAGAAGATTCTATTAATATGTTTCTCGAGGAATCCCTCACGCGACAAAGGGACGAAATGATGGAGAATTTTTCCTAAATCCTTCGACGATTGCCGACAACAGCAGGCGTGTCTTCATCAAGCAACCACATTCAAAGTGTCTCCCCTTTCAAGGTACAAGTTAATTTTTATATTCCTGTGTTTGAAGGTCAGATAGATTTGAATGCTTTGGAAACGTGGTTAAATCTGCTAGAAGGTTTTTTCTTTGTCCACAATTTTTTCGATAGAGAAAAGATCACCTTTGCGCTTATGAAGGCTATCCCCCATGTCAAATATTAGTGGGAAACTTACTGGGAGAAAAATTCCACAGAGAAGTCTAGAATATTTTTGTGGAGACCACTTGGGATATTTTTATGGATGTGGTCAAGGAAAAATATTACCATGTTGGAAACTATGACGACTAGTACATGAGATGGACCACATTGCGCCAAGAGAGGGGCCAAAAAGTGTCATAGTTCAAAAATACTTTCCATGCCTTGCACACCAAGCTGGGTATCAAAGACTCCAAGCAACATCTGGTTCTAAAATACCATGAGTTTCTACATAGTGACATCCAAACTGAAATGGAGTTTCTATACATCTCATCACTAAGAGTCACTTATCGATATGTTGTCAAAATTGAGCAGAAATTTATGCTGCAGAACAAGCCAGAGTTTGGGTCTGCAAATCCACAACAAACAAAGTATGGTAAAGGCAACCTTGATTCACAGAACAACTAACCTCAAGACAACAAGTCCAAACCACAGGAAAATAAGGATAACAATAAAACGAAGAAGGACACCAGAAAATGGTGCGACTTCCACAAAATCCCTTGACACAACATCGACGAATGTCACTCGAAACAGTCATTGGTGGTCAAGATCAAAGAATAAGATTCAATCCCCAACTCAAACTATGATTCAGAAAAAAAAAAAAAAGTAGAAAAATCATTGATGCAGAACCCACTGCTACTATTACAACCGCAACTATCCGACCAGAAGAACCAGAGTATCCCGAGGAGGGAGAGTGCCTCTTCTATTCACATATGTGGGTGAAGGGGAACCCACTACATTTTATTGTTGATAGTGGAAGCCAGAAGAACCTCATCTTAGTATAGGTAATCAAGCAGTTGGATTTTCTGAAAACACCACACCTGCATCCATACAACATCGGGTGGCTTCGCCAGGAATGATATCTTGTGTCAGCCAACAATGTCGCACGTCCTATGACATCAAGCCCTTCAAGGATGACGTCTTGTGTGATGTTTCCCCACTGGAATTATGTGATGTTATGTTAGGCCAACCATATATGTGGAAGCGTCATGGTGTTTATGAGTCTCGAGCCCATAGTGTCATTGTTACTTTGGGGGGTTAGCTCTACAAGATACTAGAGGTAGTTTTGACCACTGTCCTGACAAAACACTGCCACAAGGTAATCTATCATACTGCAAAGTTTATCCTCTTTGAAATTAAATCAAAAGGTGAAAATAAGGATATTGCAACCACTATAGCCTCAACCTAAGATCTTCCTATCCAACATACGCAGATTGATAAGATTATAGAAGAGAACAAAGACATTTGGCTTCACCTACAAGGTTGCCTCCAAGCTTCCCAATCAAACAAAATTATAATAGATCCCTTCATACTCTTCATGTTGCATCTTCACCGACAGATTCCTTCCACACTCAGGCATATCGTGTAGCTCGATCGGTTAAACATATCCAACCCCTCCAACAACAAGTTCATAACAACCTTCAACAAGCTAAGCATGACAACTTCTTTAGCAAGGAAAGTAACTCACCAAGGTTGAGATTCAACAAAATCTTCCTCGAGAACTTGATGCAATGGATACCATTGCTTCATAAGGGGAGAGGAATTATCCAGGTGGATATTGGTGGCCACCCACCTCTTCCACTGCCTCAAAATACAATTTTCCACCTTGGCAGTTTTTCTATAGTTTTTTGGGTCCCAAACTTCCGGGGTCGTTTTGAGGCCCTAAACGACGTTTTTTGGATGTTTGGGGGGGCAAAATAGAGACTCTATCCAAGGCTAGGTCGAAATCTGTTCCTCTCAGCTAGAACATTCCAATGACCTATCGTGCGCCCCAAATGGAGATTGTATGAAAAAGTTACACCCTCAGGAAGTTGATGTATCAACTACCCTAGTCGGGACTTGCAAACTTTTTGGCATTTCATCTTTTGGGGTTAGGGTTTTGGATTTTATTTATGTTAAAAAGGTCTTTGGAGCCTCATTGTAAACATCATATTTTTTCGAATGATTGTAGCCATCACATCTCTTCTCAGAGATAAGTTGCCACCATTCTAACGAGTTTATTCACTCTGTATTCTTTCAGTTTCTGTACATTTCTCTCATTAATAAAAAATGTGTATTACTCTATCTCTTTGTTTCTGGCAATATTTATGTGTATTTCATTGTTATATTTCCTCCTTCATTTCGTTCTCAAAATAATTCGGATCAATAACAATTTAAGTTTACCATGACATACCATAAGTTCAAAAAACAGAACCAAAGATCCTTTACAATTCACATTGTTTGTCAGACTATGCATGCTAGATCTAGGACTCTGTCTATATCTAAACTAAGGTGGGGCAACCACCTCACACCCATTTATACTATATAAACAAAAATAAATGAGCAGAATCATATAACCTAATGAGACAGACCAAGAGGAGCCTCTAGAGGAAGCTCAACGATGCTTAAACAACCATGACTCAGACCAACACCATCCACATTTGAGCTCAAGAGGTGATTCATCTTCCTGCTTAAACTCAGAATCTCCATGTGCATCTCATCCAGCTGCAAGAAAATTTCCTCATGTTCCTCGTTCTGCTCCACGATCGCTTTCCCCATCATGATTTTTAGAATTTAATATAAGTCCATTATTTTGGTGTGCATGGTGGCGCGGGCGCGATATGAGTCAGGCTCAGGTATCCATTGGTCAATTTTAGCGTCTACACCATCATGGTCTATGAAACGGCGAAGGACTTGGGTGTTTGCCTCGGCAAGGTCAAGCTCCTTCCTAATATGCGGCGGGGTATGGGCCTCATAGGCCTCAACTCTAGGAGCAACAATGGCCTAGGTAAAACGTTCAACAACTCCTCCGCAATGGTTGTGGCCACGTTGTCATTGTCCTCCACGCGGCATGGTGAAAGCAAGGGAATCGGAGATGACATGAAGAATATGAGAAAGATGATGACTAGCATAGTGGATAAGGCACAAAGAAGGGGAAAAAAAGAAGAGAAACCACGCATAATGTCGAACCTTGCTGGTGGGAACTATCAAATAGGGAATCCATCTAAGCATGGTGTGGGGAGTAATGGTGTCGAACAACACCATTGCTATCAGTAAATGCCTCGAAATCATAATAGCAGGAGGAGGAGTGAACCCAAGACATTGAGTGATAATTGACATGCGAGGGATTAAAGAGGGCAAGATCACTGTATTAATCATGCTAACATGAGGTCGTCGAGGTTGCATCATTGCCTATGGGGGAGTGTACCAAGCCACCGGGTGTGTGGGGGTAGTGTGTTGATGCATTATGCATGTCCTGCTTCCCTAACACCCAATCCCGACGCACATGCATGCATAATATCACTATGACATTCACTACCAAATATATCAAGATTGAAGAGATGCAATGATAACATCCATTGCATTGTAGAGCTTTAATTTTCATAAATATTTAAGGCAATGTACGATAATGTTCCATATAAACAAAATGATGACTATTGTAAGTTTTAAACCTGCGAAGTAAAGCCATGCATATAGATTCTTAAGCAAAACAAAAATTAATCAATGGCTCATTCACATAGTACATAGAGATTTATACCGGAAACCCTCAACCAGGAAAACCTTTCTTATATTCATTATATCTCGAATTTCACCATTCACCATACAATATATACAATTTTTTTAGGTATTTCGTAGATACCAAAACTCTAATCCCTTAATCTGGTATTAATTTAGAAAACCGCTAAAAATAGAAAAATCCACCAAAAAAAAAATTTGGGGCGCTGCCTCGAACGTTGCACGTAACCAGGGGGGGGCATACCTGCCCCCGCCCCCCAAGACCCCCCTAGGAAAGTGCACAGTGCACACGACACAAAGAGCACTACTAGAGGGATCGTCAGATGCAATTGTCAAATCTGACACGCCAACACACACACATGCAAAGAATATAACACATACCCAACAACTATGAGTTAGTCTTTTTTACCAATTTCCTCACCTTAAATGCAAACACTATAACTTGTTTATTCTAAAAAAATTATTGACAATACCCACATCCCAAGCTAGGATAGAAGAGAACGATTATCCTTCAATAATTTTACTTGAAGCAATTATATATAATAATTAAATTCAACTACTAATTTATGAGTTCTTACATGATATAAGTCATTTAAAAATTAAAAGTATAGAAGTTATATATTTAAATAAAGTCTCGTTTATTGGCATCACTCTCCCTCTCCATTCCATCCAACCTCTTCTGGTTGTGCCTTAATTGCTTCAAATGTCTTTCAATTTATTTTTAGTATCTCTCCCTTCCATCTTGCCTTTGGTGACCATACCCATGTGATGCTAGACATATTGATGGACATCGTTCTGTATATTCCAATAACCCATTGTTGAGTTCTTTTTAAATATTTGTTGTACAAAATTGTGCTTTTTCTCAATGTTCTTGTGTGATTCCACCAATGAACCACTATCGTGTATCTTTCAGCAACAACATTCAAATCTTTGGAGACATTACCCTCTGCATTGCCCAACCATATTGCAGAATGTGTGTTTTATGATCCAATTATGAGCATTTGTCCCTCAACAGCATCTTCTCTTAGAGAGAGTTCATCTTAGGGCTTGTTACATAGCAGTCTAATGTAGCGATCCTTAACAGTGTGGATATTATCCCTCAAGTATGATTCCATGAATTTATGTGTGGGTTGTATATGAGCGATGTTTCTTATTTCCTACACTGTGGATGTCCATAAATTATTAATTGTGTCCACACTGCTCACAAAGTGTATGTCCAAAGCCTCTAAGATATTCTCCAACTAAGTTATCTTGGGATGCCAACATTGTTCTCCTCTCTTGTCAATCCCTTTCTTTCAGAATGAAATATATGTTTCCAATCCTTTCTTTATTCTTCAATATAAGACGGTCTATTTATCTATAAATTTAACAATTGAGGTTGCTAGATAAATTGATAAATCCATCTCAATGACCTCTTTGCAATTTTGGAAAATGAGAACCTTCAAATTTTTATAAAGGTAACAATAGTGTTAAGTCAAGGGTGTCAATTGTGCCCCTCACTTTTATCATACTGATTGACCCCTAAAACGTCCCATCAAATATACTAAATCTACCAACCCCTAAAAAGTCCCATCAAATATACTAAATCTAACATAGTAAGTATATCAATCCCTGAAAACTTTAATCTAGCTTTCCATTTTTAGTTTATAGAGGCATATCAATTTCTAAAAACTTTAATAGAGTTGTCCATATTTAATTCATGAAGATATGTCAACCATTTAAGAGCAAAAACTGTAGGAGAAGCCCCATAGTGCACACAGATACATTCTAGATTTGAGGCAACCTCACAACACTCTACTAACAAGGAAAAAATCACAATTTTTCCTTAATATAAACTTAAGAATTGATAGGAAAATTTCTAGAATGTTGAGTTTGAAATAAGGCTCACTACCATCTAGATATTGGAAATTCACTTTATCAAGGACTAGGCATAATAAGAATGATGGAAGAGTAATGGATGTTAATCTTAATAAGAATAAT
>CBVK0101254051.1:0-10005 GCA_900067695.1 Picea abies
CTATTAATCTTAATAAGAATGATACAACGCAATGCGGTGAGCGTGGATCGAACACGCGACCTTCAGATCTTCAGTCTGACGCTCTCCCAACTGAGCTATCCCCGCGCGGTGATTTTGAAGGATGGGACAATACAACAACCAAGTAAAATAAAAGTTCATGGTATAAATAACCACCACACGTATGACTGTTGATGAGTGTTGCAAGCTCCATGACATGTCAGCGGATGCTTTTATATATTTTGAGGTTTTTGTTTTCAAAAAGCATTTTTTCCTTAATAGTTTTTAAATAAATAAAATATTTAATTATAAATAAATAAATAATTATAAAATATAAAGTATTATTTTAATAATATTAATTAAAAATTATAATTAAAATCACAACAAATATATTATTATCTTTATATTCATTTTTAAATTAAAAAATATTTTCATAAATAAAAGTTCTAATGAACTTGTCATAGCATCCAAATCCATGTTTTATAAATAACATTATAACTATAAAAAAACTAGATAAAGAGAGAAATGAATCTTCTTAAAAATGAAAATTGAGTAAATAAAAATTTAATGTAATTATATCATTTATTTTGAAAGTGAAGGAATAAATATTTATATGATAAATTTAGTTTTATCTTAATTTTAGATATATTGAATATTGAGAGATTAAAAAGAAATTGAGATGCAAAATTTTCAATGCTTAAAAGATTTTATAATGAATTGATTTTGATGTGTGTATGCTAATGTATATGATTAATATCCCACTTCAAATCTAGAGTTTGTAATTGTTTACATTACTTTTTAGCATGGGCACAATGTTGCATCCATAAGACCTATTGTAGATATGGTTCATTTCCACTTCCACAATGACCTTACTTATCACCTTGATAAACTAGGTGTAACTATAAGTGAACCCAAAGATTGATTGATTTGGGAGTCTCATTTTTCAAGTATGATGGGCACTTTGGAGTGACAAAGACAACAACTCCTTACATCATCATATCTACTAGCCTCGCATGAAATAAGATTTTGAACACTACCTCAAATCTTGTGTCATGTTCCATTGTTAAAGCAACCACCCAACATTTGGGTATGTGTACATCATTCTATGTTCTTTCTAGACTTTAGAAATACATAATCTTAGATTTTCATTAGGGATTACCCATGACTAAGCATGAACATGACTATGTACTAGTTGTTGCAAATCATTTTTCAAAAATAACTATCTCAATTATGTGTAAGAAGGCAACCATAGCCTTTAAACAAAACATCTATAATATTCTATAATATTCTTCATGATGACTCGATGCATTTAAAAAAAACATCTAGGGATTCAGTTGTTGAGAAAGTTCATGTTTCCTCGGTCTTTCCCAATAGGGTTTCTCCCTCACCCTCAAAGTGCACAAAGGTAGTGGAGGTTTAGTTCTCCCATGTAGAGGATCACAACTCCGCCCAAGTCCATTCTCCTCTCCCCATTTTTTCTTGGGCTTCGTCCCCCTCTGAAAGGGGGTCCCTCACTCCCAATTCTTAAGCATGAATGATTGTTTTAAAATTTCTATCTCTAATTCAGTCATCAAATCAAACTATATGCTTTGATCCAAATTCAAAAAAGGATGTGAATATTTTTGTGTAGGGGGGTTGGCTCTGGACAAAGGGACTAAGGGTCAAGTGGGCAGAAAATCTTTGATCTCCCTTTCCCAATTACAAGATTTGAAAGAAGTCAAAAGTGGAAAACAAACTACCATAGTGAGGGCCCTTGGAGTAGGACAACCCAAAAAAGAGGTGCCAAATGATAATTCTCTCCCTAAATATCAGGGGGGTTGGGGGGACCTCTAAAGCCCTCACTTTAAAGAGACTCGTGTAGGAGCATCGGCTAGATTTTATCATACTTTAAGAAACCATGTGCAATGGTAATAAGGAGATCGAAATAGTTAATGATTTTTTAAAATAATAGTCCTCTTGTTCGTTGGACTCTTTTGGTTTAACAGAGGGGGTTTCTCTCGACATGGAGCCCTCGTTATCAATCCAAGTCTTCCTCTAAAAATTTTCTAGTATTGTGGTAGACCTGGAGGATCTCACTCTCAATTCCTCTTTCAAACAGATAAATGTATATGGACCTTATGATGATCATCTCCCTTTTTGGCAAGGTTTGGGGGCCTAGGTTTCTTAATGCCCTTAATATCATCTTGGGAAGCAATTTAAATTTTTATCTTTATTTGCATGAGGTATGGGGTTATTCCCCATGTCCCAACTCTCAGAGCAATTTCTTTCTTCATTGGAATGAAAAGTATCATTGGGTGGACCTCATTCCTACAAAGCTAGTCCAAACCTTGCGTAATGGGTGAATAGGGGATGATGTGGTGGAAAAACAGTTAGACAGATTCCTCATTTTGGAGCATATGTTTGAAAACCCTTGGGTTTTTAAGTAAAAGGTGGTGGTAGGGGGTAATTCCGATCACATGTCCATTATTTTAGAGTTGGAAAAAAAAGGTCCAAAACCTCCATCCCCTATGAAATTCAATCATGCATGGCTAAGAGAATCGGATTACCAAAGTTTAGTAAAGGCTTCTTGGACTCCCTTGGTTGAAGCAGAGGGTTGATATTTCATGGAGCAATTCATAGAAAACATAACCAAGATTAAAAAGGTTTCTTCAGCTAGAAATTTCTAGAAAAAATCATCTGCGAGGCTCCATGAAGTGGAGGAACCGATTGGTATTTTGTTGTTGGATCGACAAGCTGGAACTCTCTCCAGTGTCAAAGAAGATGAACTCAGTAAGTTATTAAAACAAAAACAATAATTATTGGCAAATGAGGAAATAAAATGGCAACTCAAGAGTCGGGCCACCTGGCTTTCAGAAGGAGATAATAACACAAAATATTTCCATAACTATGCCAATTATTGAAAGGTTGTCAACTTTGTATAGGAAATAAAGGACCTCAATGGTTAGGTAAGGTCCTCTTTTGAGGACATTGTTGAAGTCGGTAAGGATTTCTTCTCTAATCTCTTTAAATAGCCTATAGGATGTCCCATTTCAAAGATGTTAAATGTAATCAAGCTTTTCCCGAGATCCATATGAATGATGCATTACATGAAGAAATTTCTCATAAGGACATTCTTTCAACTTTGTCATCCTTTCAAAAAGGGAAAAGCCCGGGTCCGGATGGGTAGACTATCGAGTTTTACCTAGGATTATATGATGTTCTCAAAGATGTCATCCTAAAGGTGGCTAAGGAATCTAAAAAATCCCATAAAATCGTGGGGTCCTTCAATGCTACTTTATGCTACTTTCCTCGCATTAATCCCAAAAAATAAAGACTCTATCTCCTTTGAAGATTTCAGACCCATATCTTGTTGCAACCTGATATACAAGATTACTGCAAAAATCATAGCTTTGCGTTTAAATCCTATTTTAAGTGAAATCATCTCAGAGGAACAATATTGATTTCTCTTTAAATGCAAAATTCATGACACAATTTTTATCATGCAAGAGGCCCTGCACTCCATCAAGTCCAAAAATCTACCCTCCATGGTCCTAAAATTAGACCTTTCCAAAGCATATGATAAGGTTAATTGGACCTTTGTTAGACTTGTGTTAATTCAGTTGGGGATGAATTTAAACTATATTGTTAATTGAATAATGGGATGCTTGGAAATCCATTCCTTTGTTGTCCTCATAAATGGATCTCCCTCGACCTCATTTTGATCCTCTAGGGGGATCCACCGGGGATGCATGTTGTCACATTTTCTGTTTATCTTGGTTGTTGAGGGGTTGAGCTTGCTAATAAAAAATACAAGAAGGACCTCCTTAAAGGTCTCAAAATTTTAGACTCTAAAATTATCTCCCATTTACTCTTTGTTGATTATGTTATTCTTTTTTGTGCAAGGTATACTCAGGAATTCCAAGCCATAAAATCGGTCATGGATTATTATTTTTTTTTAACTGAAACGGATATGTTTTATTTATTAAGAAAAGGGTTGGGCTTGCGTCGTGGCAGCCAACATTACAAAGCTTCTATTTCTGTTTCTTATCCTATTACAAAGTGCAGATTACTCATGAGTCGCAGGGATGGAATGAACTTTCGTCATTTAGGAGAAGCTGCCCTTTTCCAAGAGTGCAACCTTTGTTCGCCAATAGATCTGCTTCGCTGTTCGAGTTTATGAGGATGTGGAAGAATTTGTAGGAGTCGAAGTCGAGCATAATTCTTTTTAATCTGTTCATCGATTTGTTGAGGCTTGCATTGGTGAACATTTTGTCCGAGTTTAACTTTTTTATTAGAATCTCTGAGTCTCCAAGTGCTTGGAAATCTTTGTATCCTCTATCTCTGGCTATTTGGCAAGCTTTGAGCAGGCCTTGGATCTCTGCTTGATTGTTGGTTTTCTGCCTGATGCCCCAACAGAAACTGTCCTTTCTCGAGCCATCCGGAGCATAGATGACTCCTCCTGCTCCTGCTGTCCTAGGATTACCTTTGGAGGCTCCGTCGAAGAAGATCGTGGTTATTTTTTGATTTCTCCACCATTCTTGGATGGAAGATTTGGAGTCTCTTTTTTGCCAAACCGGGTTCACTGCTTGAGGGGTTGATAACTGCTTCCGAGGGTGAGGAGAAAGAGGGCCCAACCATCTCTCCTCTTCAGGGAGCAACAAAGCATAATCAGAGCAATGCTGGTGTTGAACTGCTTCCAGGAGGAAGGCTTTGGCCTTTGTCGCTACCGAAAAAGGGGCTTGCTACTTTTCATTGAAGATCAGGTCATTCCGGGTCAGCCAGAGCTTCCAGCAAACATATTTGGGGATGGCATTCCATACTTTCCTCCAAAATGATTTGCTGGGGATTTTTTTGGGGTAGCATTGATTCCAAGCATCAAAAAAATCTGCTACAGAGTTATATTGAGGTACTGTGGTTTTTAACTCGTGAAGAATGAGACTCCAAACTTCTTTGGCAAAATTGCAATCCATGAAGAGGTGCTTAGCTGTTTCTGGGCTGCTTCTGCATAGCTCACATCTATGCGGCCCAGCTATGCTTTTTTTTTCCAAATTGTCTCCCGTTAACAGCTTGTTGTGGACCAGAGTCCAAAAGAAGAAGTTTACCTTGGGTAAAGCTAGCGGATTCCAGACTTTCCTCCAGAATTCCGGGGATTTTCTGCTGTTCCTGATTGGATGGAGAGCGTTGTAGGCTTCTGCAATTGTATAGCTTCTAGTTTTCCCCCACCCCCAGCTATCTTTCATTTTTCTGTTCACTGGGGCCGCTTCTTCCAACAGCTCTTCTAGGATGTGTTTTTGGTGGTTTAAGCGGTCTGGAACTCCAAAAAAATCCCACCCTTTCCAATCATCATGACTGTCCCACTTGGATAATTCATAAACGTTGTGTATCCCTGCACATTCCAGCTATTTTTTCAAGTCTGCGATTTCTTCATTGTCTTTGAGGGAATCACGATCCATTATGCGGTCTTGCCACAACTTAATGTGCTTTCCGTTGCCTGGGATCCTGTACGCCTTACCCTTGAAGAAATTTAGACTTTTATTGCATAGACACCATACCTGCGTGCTGTGGCTTGTTTGACATTCTTGCAGATATCTGGACGGGGCATTATGAGCATACTTCGACTTCAGAATTATGCTGACTGGATGCTTGGGGTTTTTGAAGAGGTTCCACACGATTTTGCCTCCCAACGCCAGGTTGACTAGTGCTGGATCCCGAATTTGCAAGCCTCCCTCCGAGATTGTGCATTTGACCATTTCCCATTTAACCAAATGAAATTTGTGTTGATTCCCTTTCCCCCCCTACCAAAGAAAGTCGCGAAGTAGCTTGGAGATTTGATCCGTCACACTTTTTGGGGCGAGGAGAAAGGTTGCTTGGTAAATTGGGAGCGCAGATAAGACCGCCTTGATCAGAATGACCTTACCTCCCTTTGTGAGCCAGTAGCCTCCCCATACAGAGATTTTTGCTTTTATTTTGCTAATGATTTCTGTCCACAGCGACCTCTCGTTGCAGTAGTTGATGATGGGAAGGCCGAGGTAATTAATCTTTTCCCATTGGGCATGATCGGTGAAGCCAAGGGTGTTGGAGATTCCTGTTAGCTCTTGCTGGCCAATGTTCCAACCGTAAATTGCACTTTTTATTTCATTGATGGAGGCACCAGTGACCCTGCAGTAGCATTTTAGGACCGAGTCAAATTCCTTGGCTATTCTTACAGAAGCGCCTCCCAGGAGAAGGGAGTCGTCAACAAATAGTGAGTGGTTCTGGGCTGGATAGGAGGTGGAAGGTTTTAGGCCTGGAAGGGAGCCTGTGGCTAATTCAGCTGATAACTTTCTACTGAGGGAATCCGCCATCAGGATATACAGGAAGGGAGAGAGCGGGCAACCTTGCCTGAGGCCTCTCCGGGCTTGGAGAAAAGGAGTAGGGCGGCCATTTACGAGAGGGGAAATCCAGGGGTTGTCAGTGCAAGCTGAGATGAGATTGAAAAAATGGGGGGAGAAGCCAAAGGAGAGGAGGACTTTGAAAAGTAAGTCTCGATTAACTCGATCAAAGGCATTGGCCATATCGAGTTTTATCAGCATGCCTTTTTCGTTTCGCTGCTTGCTTGAGTGAATTATCTCTTGAACTTGGATGACATTATCCAGTATGTGCCTGCCTTCAACGAATCCTCCTTGATTGCTTGATATCAGCCTGTTGAGCAATGGCTTGATCCTATTAGCTAGGAGCTTTGCCAGAATTTTGTAGGAGGCATTACAAAGAGAAATAGGCCTAAATCTGGCGAAGGTTTCTGGATTGGTTTCTTTAGGTATGAGGGCAAGGTAGGTGGAATTAGTTCCTCCTCCTACTTTGGCTTTTTCCATAAATCCTTTTATCATCTTTAGGAGGTCAGCTTTGATGATATCCCAGCAAATTTTGTAGAAATGGATTGAGAATCCATCAGGCCCAGGGGCCTTGTCCGATTCCATGGACCAGATGATTTTTATGATTTCTTCTTCAGTAATGGGCTTAGTGAGAATGTCATTGTCTTCTGGGATGATCAGGAGAGGGATGTTATAGAGGAGATCAGCAGTGTCTTCCTCATTGGTTTGAGTGTCTGTGGTGTAGAGATGTTTGTAGTGTCTTTTCGCTGCCTCTTTTATCTGGCTGAACCCTTTGCAGATCTGCCCCTCTGCTGTTGTAATTTCAGAGATGTGATTTCTAGAGAGTCTTACTCGATATTGGCGATGGAAGAAGGAGGTGTTACAGTCACCTGCCTTCAGCCACAAACTTCGGGACTTGATTCTCTAGTACTCTTCCTCAATTCGGAAAGATCTAAAAGAAGAACATTGTGTTTTCACTTCATTGTCTAGTAGCGTTGGAGTGATATCTCTGGTTTCCATTTTGACTTGCAGCGCCTCTAAAGACTGAACAATTTCTATTCTTTCACTGGTTGGGTTTGGAGTTGGTTTCTTTATCCAACTCTTCAGGGCTTGCTTTGTGGCTTTGATCTTTTGTTCCCACACATAGCTGGAGGACCCTGTGATTGAGTTGACCCAAGCTGCTTTCACTGTGTCCATGAATCCATCCCTTTCAATCCAGAGAGGGCTAAAACGGAAGGGGATTGGACCGAGATCTTCTTCATCATCCAGAATGAGCTGAACTGGTTTGTGGTCTGAGGTCAGTTTCGGAAGAATTTTGGAGGTGATTATTTTCTTGTTCATCATCAGGATGTCTTGGACAAGAAATCTATCCAGCCGGGCTGATATAAGTTCCTCTCCCACTCTGTTGTTGGACCAAGTGTAGAGCCCTTTGACTGGAATGAAATCAAGGAGATTCCATTACTGAATGAGGTCTTCAACCATGGGGAGCATGGTGTCTCTGCTATTGATTCCTCCCCTTTTTTCTTTGGGTTTTAAGACAATGTTTAAATCCCCAGCAAGAATAATATTACTAGGGGAATGTTGCTCTAGGAATTCTTTAAGAGTGTTCCAACAATCTCTCTTTTCAGAATAAAGTACGGGAACATAAAGATTAAAGAGGGATATGATCATCTTACTTGGACAATGCGTTAGCTCCGTGAAGATCCAATGTTGAGTTTCATGGGATTTGGTCAGCTAAAAGAGCTCTTATGTCCATAGAGTTGCCAGCCCTCTGGATGAGCCTCTTGAGCTGACTGCTCTTCCTGCGCTTTTCTTCCATTTCTTCTTGTTGATGTCTAGAAGGGTTGTCCCCTCTATCTTAGTCTCTTGGATCATGAGAATGTCTGAGGGTTCTATTTTAAGAAAATCCTTAACCGCTTTTGCTTTCATGGGGTTTCCCAGACCTCTGCAATTCCAAGAGACGAGGCACATTATTTACCAGGGGTGGGGTGAGAGCCTCCCTTTGGGGGGCTATTTCTGGAGTTTCTCCCAATAGACATCTCAATTGTTGGCTAACTTCCTTGGGTTTTGAGCCTTTCAGCCTCCTCTTCCCTTGCTTCTCTGCGGGATTTCCTACCTACTTTTCTTGTGGGCTGCTCATAGTTTTCCTCCTCCGAGGAATCAGAGCTTTCAGCTGATTTTTTCCTTGTGACATCCGCGTAAGTGGGGTTGGAAGGGATTCCTTGGGGGACTTCTAGGTGGGCCATTTCCTCCTCTTCTTTGTTAGAGTTAGGGGGGTCACTTTGATCCAAGTTTTCCGAGGTTGTTGTGGTTGGCTTTCTCTATCTTATTTCTTTGTTGTTTGAGTTCTTTTCCTGGTTGGGATTGGAGCTGCTTGGTGCCTCTTTCGAAGTGCCTTTTCCTTTTCTTTTTTTTTTATTGTTGATTTTTTGTATTAAGGTCCATTGCTCTCCATTCTGGTTGTCTGGCTGTTCTTCGACCTTTTTCTTGCAGTGCTTGGCGAAATGCCCATAGCCATGATAGTGCCTACATTTGAATGGGATTTGTTCGTAGTCCAACTCTTGTACGTGCGTCCATCCTGCGACTGTTAGTTTAATGGCTTCCGGGAGACCTTCTTCCAGATCAACTTCGACACAGATGCGTGTGCATGAGTATTGATCTTTTCTTGCAGCATGATCAATGTATTTTCCTAATCCGTTGCCGATGATCTGGAGTGACTTCTGATTCCAATAGTGGAGGGGAAGATGGGGAAGCCACACCCACACCGGAACAGCTGTTGGGACAGCCTGAGATGGGTCGAAGTCTGGCGACCATTTGTTGAGATATAGTCCTTGGGGGCCCATGAAATAAGGTCCGTTTCTGAAGATTAGGCTTCTGTCCTCTGCATTTTCAAAGACGAAGACAAAGAAACCTTTGCCTACGAAGTAGCTCTTGATTCCTTCTTTGATTAACGGTGTCTAGTTCCTTTTAGTCCACTCCTCTACCGACTTAGGCGAGGGCCAGAGGCCCGTGAACTGGCCTATAAGACCTTTCTCAGCAAGATTTAGTGCTGCTTTGCAAGTTTCTTCTTCGGGGAGGGCTATCGATGGAATGGTATCCATCCTCTTAACAAACTTCTGCTGGTTGGTTGAAGGTTGTCGCTTAGAGTTCAAATCGATCATTGCTTTGAACGCGGTCACTTCCGGAGGAGGGGGCGGGGGAGGGTCCAATGTCACCAAACCCCATGGGGGCGACATGCCTGAACGCAACACTCTGTCCCAATCTCTATTGGAGCAGCCTAACACTCAGGAAGGGGAGGGGGGAGCCAAGAAGATGGGGGCAACCCTAAAAGGAGGTCGGGATCGAGGAGGCCCAGCAGCAGGGGCTGCCAGGCAGGGAGGCCACAGGAGGCAGCTAGGGGGCGCGGAGTGGCTAGGGCAGCGAGCTCGAGTTTCGGTCATGGATTATTTTTACACAGCCACTAGAATGCAAATAAATTTCAAAAAATTGAACAAGCTGATAAATGCAATGCTAGAGGAGGCAGTAGCATAGTTGGATGGTTTCCTTCCTTTTTCTAGGAAAAGTATAAATGTTGGGATCAAATAATTAGGGTTTGAACTTAAACCAAATTCCTATCTTCATGAGGACTGGTTATGGTTAATCAAGAAAATTCAATTCAAATTATAGCTATGGATCAATC